>SSNR01000215.1:1012394-1046466 GCA_006937965.1 Callopanchax toddi
CCCCCCCCCCCCCCCCCCCCCCCTTACGGCGCCCCTGCTTCAAACATAAAAAGCCACCAAAACCTGAGAGATGAAGCAAGTTCTGCCTCCCCATAAAAAGTCCCTTTTCGTAGAATCTCAGGTGCTTCATTTGAAGCACCTTGTTGGAAAAGTGCATATGCTTGTTTGATAACAACAAATACAGCAAACAGTTTTTTTTGTTTGTTTTTTTGAGAAAACAAAGTTTGAAGGAATTTTGTATTTTTACTCCAACAAGATGATTTTCAAAATTATTAGCTGAAAAAGTAATAATGCTGCAGTTCTTGACATGGTTTTAATTATTTAACAGTTTAAAAACACAGCATACCATACTAACATATGCTAGTTTTTTTTTTTTTTTTTGTGCTAATAACTTTTTAGGAATAAATTTTGTTTTGCAAAACAACAATTTTTGCCTGTCAAACTGCTGAATGTTTTTTTAATTCCTATTTTCATCTTTTTTTATGAACTGAATCATTTGAAAAATGATTAGATGTTTATGTGTGAAAAGATGCAATTGTAATTCAAGTCAAAATCAAATCAACATTTCTTTATTAACCCCAGAGTGAAATTTGATGTTTAAAACCTAATTTAAGTTTCTTCAAAGCCTCATTGGTTCCAGCTGTGGGCAACGAGGACCTTGTGTATCAGTCTGTGTTGCAGCAGATCTGAGAAGCTTCTGACTGAAGACACTTTTTGCTGAATTTGTCTTGTGAAGAGGATGCTCAAGGCTGTTTATTGTGTTCTTCATTTTATGAAGCATCCCCCTTTGTCCAATCAGCTCTCAAGGTAGTCCCCAGAACAGAGTCAGCCTTTTATTTTAATATCAGATCGTTCAACTTTTTATTAAATTGTTTCCTGCTCACAAAGAATAAACACAATGCTGGAGTTTAGTCTTTTTTAATATTCAATTTGTTAATGAATTACTTTACAGAAACCTGGAGAATTATTGGAGTATATAAAGCATACAAAATGTTGGGCTCCTTGGAAGCAAATTTTAAAAACCAAACAACTAGAACAATGGCTTCACTTTTTGCATGGTAAAGTTTCACTGTGTCTTATTATAATAATGTTCCTGTTCTATTTTTAGACTGTAAACCAGCAAGTTTAAATGTTCCAGAATGTTGTCAAAATAAAAACAACTAAAATAAATCTGACAGCAATTTTCTAAGAACCTTTCTAGCAAATCACCCGCTAAACCAACAACTGGTCAGAAAACAAGCACTTTAATGCTATACAGGTGTACTAAATCTGATTTATCAGTATTAAGCATGTGTATGTAAATAAAAACTGTTTTATGAACATTCTTCTTTTGTTTGTATCATCAGTTTTTTTAAAGAGATGTAATGTGTATGTAGTGTTGTTAATCAATGTAATTTTTCCCTGAAGTGTTTTCTTTAAATCGTCAAAGTCAATATTTGCTCCTGTTAATGTTTCTGTTGATAAAACCATTAAAGAGCTTTTGACTCATGTTCTGAGTTTCATTTTCAAGGGAAATGTCATGTGCCAAAATTGGTATATGTTTATAAAAATTTATAACATGGTATATGTTTATGAATGATCTTTATTTGAAATAAAATATATAATTTTACATACATGTTTAAAGGGGAATACTGTTTTAGGTTTATTTATAGTTTTTTGTGCATATCAGTGTGTGTACTCTTCGGTATTCGATTAACTTGCCTGCTGTTTGCACTCGTCCTCGCGGAAATACTGACGTGTTCACACGCACACGTAGCACAAGTAGCTAGTGTAGCTAGCTAGTAGAGCCGGGTAGTGACACAGAAGCCGTATCAGGTAAGAAAAGACTGTCATTGTTGATTTACGTTGTAATTGCCTACACAGCTAAGAAATTATGAAAGATATAAAAGCGGTGATTCAATAATGAAAGCGATTGTAATCTTATTTGACTTTAAACATGGCCACTAGAAAATAATGTCTTTTTAAACATGCTAACAGGCTAGCTGCGGAGCTGCTGGTAACGTAGTAACGTTTCACAGGAAGTGAGTTGTCAGTCTTACGTGGTTATTGCTGGTATTTGTAGTTCTGATTTGCGCTCGTATTAGATGCTTTAAATAGAACAAGAGACCGTAAAAAAACTACAGTTTGAATTTGTTGGACTTTTCGCCTTCGATACTCTGTATTTGTGGGAAATGTAGTAACGTAGCATTATTTAGTGACCCAAAGAAGGCAACTGAAGCCTTACTTGAACTACATAACCCATACACGCGGCAATTTGGGCCAAAGGGTACCGTACATTTACATGGCTTGTTAGCCATTTCTATAGCTAATTTGAAAGCTAATGCAAATAATTCGAATTTATCCCATAATGTAATCGTTAAAAACGCTCGTCTAAGTATTTATATAACTGGACGCCTTCATGTAAATTCCTAACGCACTTAATTACATAAAAACAATGCGCGATATAGTAACAACCTAAGCTTTTTTGATTGTAATTCAAAAATGTTAGCTAACCACAGCCAGGAACAGTCTTCATTAAGATTTGACTCGTTTTCGTTAGCATCAACCCTTTCAAAATAAATACATTATTATGCACATAACACTGCGCTTGGTAACAATATAAATTGTTGTCTAAACAGCTGTTGGCTAACAATACTCTGAACAACCATTATCTATTACAGTGTCCAAATTTTATAGATAAGACTTCTCACGTTTTTAAAATGTTATTTATTTGAAAAGTGTTTGCTTTAGTTTAACGAGCACATTATATTTCTTTAGCATATAAAATATCACATTTTAAATAATCAGTTTCAATCAAAAGACCCAGTTAATTGTGCTACTATGACTTAACATGTTCTTTGGCAGGATGTCAGAAGGGGACAGTGTTGGGGAGTCAATCCATGGGAAACCATCTGTAGTTGCTGCCTTTTTCACAAGGATTGGACAGGTATGTGACCAGCCCTCTGATGGCAAAAGTCCTAAAGATTTTCATTGTGATAGTCATGTAGAGACATTTTGGTCAGTACAGTGTTTCCTGTAAGACTGTGTCTTCGGTGAAATTGTTGACCTCTGATGACATAGTTAACTTGTCTGTCATTTTTTAACAGGTCTACCAGTCATGGCTTGACAAGTCAACGCCATTCTCTGCTGTGCGATGGGCACTCACTCTACTACTTACTCTCGTCTACATGATCAGAGTCTACATCCTACAGGTGTGTTTAGTTTTCTTCTTGTATATTTTTACTTTTTCAGCCCGACATTCCACATTTCTATCAACCAAATTTTTATTGTGTTTTTTCCTGTATTGCTGCATTACTGTACTGGAGTGCTTGGTTCCTGGTTTGAGCATTTTAAAGTCAACATGGAAAACAAAACAAAAACTCAACTTCAAAACATTAGCTAAAATCATAATCTATATTCCTGGAATTTTATTGGTTCTCACCATCTATTCTGAATATCTTTTTAATTTGGTTATTTTCTTTTGCTGCTTTCCAGGGGTGGTATATAGTAACATATGCTTTGGGAATCTACCACCTCAACTTGTTCATTGCGTTTCTATCGCCAAAAGTGGATCCCTCACTACTTGATGAAGGCAAGTATATAGATGGAGCACCTTTTTTGTGCAGCTATGTTGTTTAGCTAACATTTGGCATTTTTCCCCCCTTTTAATTCTTATTTAATTTAGGTTTTTAATTAGTTACTTTCAGTTTTTGACATCAGGTAAAATTTAAAATGGGTGCTGCTACTATGTCCTGTTTTTTGTTAAAAGTCTATGAAAGCAAGTCTGTCATCCTGTAACTCATTTCTTTTTAGATGAGGGCCCATCCCTTCCTACCAAGCAGAACGAGGAGTTCCGCCCTTTCATCAGGAGGTTGCCTGAATTCAAATTCTGGTAGGAGCCTAGCACATGGTCTGGCAATCTGTCACGATCATCCACAGTGGGATTGCAAATGATTTTCTTTAGAACAACCTGTGTGGTAAAATCTTAAATCATGCAGATCTCATTTATTTCACAATATTAAGAGTTTTTTCTTTATAGCTGGCATCTATTTATATGTGTATGAAAGATTTTAAATATAAACTGAGGTAATAGTTGATTGTCTTTAAAAACATTTTATAAAAGTTTAGATTGGACACCTTGTTTGAAAGACTAAAGTTCTGCATTTTAGTCTTTTTTTAGTTTCTGTTCTGCCTTGGCTGTCACAAATATGCAAAAATGTTTTCTCCTTTTGTCTACTAAATAAGAAAGGAAGTAAAAATGTCTTTCTGTCAGTCGTACAGCAGGCATCAAAGGGTAATGTTGGATCTCCCCCCTCCTAATTTTCTCTAGTTTTACTATTTACATACGAGCTTTACAATCAGTAGGGAAAAGGTATTTTTATAAGATTGTTTTAAGATTGTTTTAAGTATAATTCCACAATTGAACAATTTAATGAGTTAAGTCTGAGTAAACTCTCTTTAATATACATTATTTACACTGCTCCTTGAAAAAGATGAGGATGTGTCAAAAGCACAGATAAATTTCCCAACGGGGATGAATAAAGGATGTTAAATGTTTGCAGTATTATTCCACACAAGACAGTGGTAAAACCAGACTTGCAAAGAGCTTTGTGGAAGCAGGAAGTAGTCAAAAATGTACATCTCAGCTGTCCATTTCTCATGCATACTTCATCTCTGTTCAGTAGTACTGTTTGCTTCTCTTCTAAGAATACCTGTTGACATTTAAGACATTATAAATGAATATTTCCTTTTTCACATTTTTTTTTTATCTTTAATAATTTTAAGTTTGACTTATAGATAGATATATGGGTGAATGATACTTTAATCTTAAGTTTGATTTATAGATAGATATATGGGTGAATGATACTTTAATCTCTTGCAGGAATTTATTTTTTACATACAGCAACAATTGACTAAAAGGACACTAGCATAAGTGTTTGTATGCTACAGTTTAGTTTGTTTTTAAGAAAAACTACTACTAGTATAAACCTCTTTACATGCCTCCAACATGCACTGTTACTTGACTCTGGTCTGTGCTGATTCAGATTAAACACATCAGTACTTCACTGCTGCACATTTAAGTGATCTAAGGAGCTGTTTGGACCTTACCAGTCCCGGGGTAGTTGCCTGTTTAACACTGGAGTTTTGACTCATCAACCTCACCTTAAAAATCTTTTTCATTTTAGTGTCCAGATGTCATGAAATGTCTTCAGATACTTACAACACATCACTGATATCACTAACGTCATTTGATTAGGTAGACTTCATTTGCAGCTCCCACTAGTCAGATTATGTTTATAGTTATAGTTATCATTTGGACTTTGCGTGTGCCAAACTTTAGCCTCAAAGTTGTTGTAAAAGTTTAAGATAATTGTAAGTGAGTCGCTGTGTGTTTGGAGTGTTTGTTGCTGAATTGACTTTGAATCAGATGTTGCTGTGTACACTCAGTTCATAAAAGATTCTGGAAGTTGTTTGATTTATATGTCCTCAGTGTCAGATGTGATTGCATTGTTTGAACTGATGTCATGTTTCTTTTCTTGCCAGGCACTCTGCAACAAAGGGCATCGTCATCGCCATGATTTGCACATTTTTCGAAGCCTTCAACGTGCCAGTGTTCTGGCCTATCCTTGTAATGTACTTCATCATGCTCTTTTGCATCACCATGAAGAGGCAGATTAAGGTAAAAACTTGGGCAGACATACACATGTTTATTTAATTTCACTGAATTAGCAGTAACACTGAAATAAAAAGATAGCAGTGCAAACAAATTTATGACTCCATCCTCAAACCAAGAACACCTTAAGACTCATAATTTATTTAGTTCAAAGTGATCAAGTTGTCTATTTCTAAATCTTTTTTTTCTTTCCCTCCTTTAGCATATGATCAAGTACAGATACCTACCATTCACACATGGGAAGAGGACGTATAAAGGCAAGGAAGACACAGGGAAAACTTTTGCTAGTTAAAAACTCCAATTTACCCTTCATCTCTGTCTCATTTGAGGTTTATTGGTCACAGCTAGTGGGAAGTGATGAAGATTAGAGATATATTTTTCATTCTTTGAAAGCTGGACAGTAACATGGAGGCATAACATGAAAAAGTAAAAGTTCTGATCCATAGTTCAGTGTTGGATGAGGATATAAACAACATGGATCAAAAATACTGATCTGCCCATTAAACTTATTTTTCTTTTTTAAATTGGTCTGTTATTGTTTAATAGTATATGAGACTATGCTGCCTTTTGCCATTTTAGTTTAGACATCAAGAAGGAACCCAACAAAAAACAAGATTGCAGTAAATTTCTTAATTTTAGGGTTCCTTTATTGACTGTTATTCTATTATTTCATAATCCTAATATGCCAATTTCTAATTAACTTAATGTTCCTACTTACTTGTAACAAAAATAAACATCATCTTGACAGTTAAGTTTTATCTGCAAAACAACATAATTGGATGTAAAATCTGGCCAAACGCCTCCATATCAATTATATCTTTGTGATTTGAAATGTGCTACTTGGATTAAAGTGTAATAGGCAGTTCTGTATGTAATGAATGAAGATTTATTGGAGTTACTGGTGACATTTATACTAAATATACATTGATGATGGGCAGAAAAACACGAGTGTTTAAACACTTGAGAAGATTGCATTTAGCACAAACAATATTTAATTGTTTATCTTTGATTGGGCACTAAGGTACTGACTTTTGTATAATCCAAAACTCACTTGCATGGCAGGTGTTAAAATTCAAACAATTTGACTACATTTGTATCTTCAGCCCCTCAGTAACACTGATTTTCTAATTCCAGGAGGGTGTTACTAATTCTAAATCTCATACTTTATTCCCTTAAATTGGTTCTTTCTACATTTATGCTAATAAAGTCTAACAAATTGAATACTGTGCTGCTGAAGACTTCTGTAAACTAATAATAATTTTTGATTGTTTAATCCTTTGGGGCCTGTCTCTGTGTGTTTGTGGGTGGGTGGGTGGGGGAGCATCTGTCTTAAAATGAAAAGGCCATAAATTTGCTTTACCTCAGACTTGTACACCACTAATTGAACATTGGTTCTGCAAACATTTTGTCTTTGAAGTCAGTTTGAATCAGTATTACAGTATAAATTGAAGACATGGTCAGTCTGAGGTAAAGAAGACCTTTGTCTCTTTAGAACATTTACCTGTGTTCTAAAGACTGAGGTTCACTGAATTTATGTTGTCCAGCTGTTTTAATCTGCATTTACTTTGAAAGAAAATACAAATATAGTCATTCCAAGCAAACTGTTGTTCTCTTTCTTTTGCAGAGGAAACATAGGAAAACAAAGATTGAGAGCTTTTATTAAAACAAATGGATGAAGTGGGTGGCGATCATACCTGTTTTCTATGACCCTTTTGATTTTTTTTTCTCTCTCTCACATTGTTGGCAATCTGTCATTACAAAACTTTGATCAACACTGTAGTAGGGGATCAAAACATTTTCCTGTAAAGTCTGTGTTTCAAAGGGTTGTCTGGATTTGTGTATATACAGTATATATATATTTTAAAATATAATTTTTGCTTTTGAGATTTTTTGTTTCATCCAACCACTTTGCTATTTACAAGTGTTCAAATTCATTCAGTTGTAATTGATAAAAGCCAAATGGATTAATTGGATTCTAGAGTTGATCAATTAAATGTTTTTCATGGATTGCATGTTATTTTCTTGTGCTACAGTTAAAAGAAAAAAACTTGATTTTAAAAAACTTAAGTGTAATTTTTTTTCACTCCAAATGCTATTAAAGAGGCTGTGTCCCTTCGGAACAGTACACAATGTCTTGATATCATATTTTCATATCTCTATTCGTTACTGTAGCTACTGCTTTCTGTCTTAATATCTACTTGGTTTGTGCTTGTAAAAACTCAGAGATTAGAACTTTTTTCTATTTATTTGTATATTTAAATGTGCAGTGACTGGTCAGGATGTTGATTCATAATGGTCACATCAAACTTTTTTTTAACTTTTTTGTTTATTCAGTAATAACTCAGCTGAATCGGTTGAGATGAATTTTGCATGCAGATTTGTAAATTATCAGTCTGTATTCACAACCTCTCGCTCATCCCCAGCTCTCAGGAATCATCACAGTAGTCAACTACTTACCACTCAAGCTACACCTTCCTTTAGAAAGGAAAGACTAGTTTGTATGAAATGACAGCTATGAAACAGATTTTTGCTGTGTGTGTTTTTTGGGATGTTTTCTACATGCTCTGATGGAGGCTGCTACAGCCTCAGAATTTGAACTTAAAGGGGATTATCTGATTGGCCTGTATGATCTCCATCATTTCAGTGAAAACCTTTGTGACTGACCAGAAAGCATCAAGTGCTCAAGGTAGGTTTTCTAATCTTGTTGCCCGTTAAAGAATATAATTAATAAAACTCGAAACAGCTGGAGTAGTTAGATTTATTTTAATGTTAATGGTTCCCTCCAACCTGGGAATGAATCACTGGAGAATTCATCAAAAATTATAGCAGTGGTTGGCACTTACACAACCACAGTGACATATAGTATTGCCCCTTCATAATGGATTTAATACCTATAAATCTCAGCGATTCTGAATTTTGTGTGTGGGTGGGGGGGGTTGTGTTGACTGACAAAAGCTACTGATGCACCATTTGTTCAGCAGCAGGGTTTTTTTTAGCTTAAATAACAGGTGATTGGCAAAACAAACACTCAAAATCACAGTTGCCAAGTCCCTAAGCAACTTTGGGTGTGTTTTTCTGTAAATGTGCTTGAAAATATTGATGGTTGTGGTTTATGAACTTATTTAGAAAGTTGCTTATTTAGGCTTGTCTGTTCACTAAACATCTATGTAATTAGTCACAGTATCCATCAACAGCAGCAGAGCAAAGACATGTAGCCCCGCCCCATGCTGCTTCTGATTGGCTAGTACTCGTTTTCTTTGTTGATTGGTTTATCCTGTGGGAAAAAATGCTCCCCATTAGGCCTGCCCCCCTCCCCCATGTGTCAACAATGGCAGGGAATAAAAGTGGGCAAAATATGGAAAACCAGTATAAACAAAGACTGGGGAAATATATTAAAAGACTATTATAAGATCCAACATGAGTATTGCTTTGACTTCATAAGGCCAACAAAATGTATTAACTTTATTTTTGGGCATTTTGTTTAGGGCAGCTATTTGTGTTCTTGAAAATGTGGAATAATGTATTAGTTAGGTGGTCTTTCTATTCTTCATTACACCTGGGTCACTTGGGCTTGTTTAATTAGAATCAGAGATGAGTACATCATGCAGACAGTGGCTGCTGGAGCCATAGCAATCATGACCTGAACCTTGTGTTTGTTTGCTTTATCTGAAAGTGGTTCAAAGACACTGTTCTATCATTTCTAAAGGGTTATTTTAATTTTTTAGCAACCACTGCATTACTCTTACACTAATCTCTTTATATATAACAAACAAGGATGGTCCAACTCTGCTTGGATTGTGCATCATAGTCTGCCTGCAGTCTACCACAGAGTTTTTGCAAATGATTTTCTAATGATCCATGCTGTCAAACCATAACTCATGCAGAGCTCATTTGTAAGTGGATGTAGCATCTCAGTATTAGCATCTAAGTACACCCTATCACATAAGATAAACACTCATAATGCACGTTGGTGGAATGTTCTTTTTTTTTTTTTTTACTTTAAATATAAAACAATAATGTGTGTGTGTGTGTGTGTGTGTGTGTGTGTGTGTGTGTGTGTGTGGTCAGGTGATTCATTGACGATAAACCATTAAACCCACAATTACATACTGGTTGTTGACATCTTAGGGATTTGCTGATTTTTGCATGCTGATTTGTAAATTCTCCTCCAACCATTTGCTATGCATTTATGACACCTCATTTATCTGCAGTTGGTAGAAAACATCTCCATATTTCAACCCCCACCAGCATCTCTTCAAAAGGCAGAGGCAAGTTCTATACGAGCTCATGTTGAGAGGGAGGAATGATGGGAGTGAAGCAAGTTCTCGCTCATCTGCTTCTACTGGGATGTCTTCTGCATGTCCTGACTAATCGCAGGATCACAGCCTCAGAGTTTCAGTTGGATGGGAATTATTTGATTGGTGGACTTTTTAATATCAATCAAGTGGGCGGAACACCTCATCGTGACAGACCAGAAATAATCCCCTGCTTAAGGTGAGGGTGTTTTGGAAAAGGGGTTCATCTTGGTTGGTGATGATGTTTATTTCTTGCTTTGTAATGCTGTTCTTCCTCCTACAGTCAGCCTTTGATTCTGTCCAGTTACATGAGGTTTCAGGTGATGAGATTCTCTATAGAGGAAGTCAATAACTCCACCATCCTGCTGCCAAATATAACTCTAGGCTATGAAATCTTTGACCACTGCTCAGACACACAGAATTTTCCAAACATTTTTCACCTCATTGCTGTGAATGGACTGATCCAACCTTTCAATGAATCAAGCAGAAATGAATCCAAAGTTATTGCAGTGGTTGGCACTCTAACCAGCACAGAGACGCTGACTGTAGCCCCGTTCTTCATGGTGGATCTCATTCCCATGGTAACATTTATAAAATATGTATTTAAAAACTTATGTTATATTTAAGTTAACACATCCATGACAAAGCTTTATTGTTAAAACAGTTTGTGCCTTGTTTGTGTTCTAACAGGTCAGCTATGGCGCTTCTAGTTCCATCTTCTCAAGAAAACGTGACTTTCCATCCTTCTTACGAACAGTCCATCCCAATAAAGATGTCATAGAAGTAGTTTTTAATATTTTGCTAAACTTCAACTGGCGTTGGGTATCGTTTCTTTATACAGATGATGGCTATGGGAAAGATGGCCTGGATATATTTATAAATGAGATCAAGGATACAGAAATCTGCCTGGCATACACCAAAGTCCTTACTGAGGGCACAGATTATCCTCAGATATTTAACCAACTAGAGACACAGGGAGTAAATGTCATCATTGTTTTTGCACCCGAGTGGACGGCCGAAGCTCTCATTATGGCCGCCATAAAGCAAAATGTCACCAACAAAGTATGGATTGCAGGAGATACCTGGTCCTTACACAAACGGCTTCCCAAGGAAAAAGGAATCAGAAATATTGGAACTGTGCTCGGTGTTGCTGAGCCAATAACATCCATACCGGGTTTCAGAGAATTTATCTACTCCTCCAAAGCCAAGTCTCTGCATGAAAATGCAAATCAAGAAAACTTTTGTAATCAAAATTGCAACTGCAGTAATATAAGGGCTGAAGATATTCTGGCTGCAGATCCATCCTTTAACTTCCCTGTTTACTCTGCTGTGTATGCCATCGCCCATGCCTTAAACACTGTCCTGCAATGTGAAGATAGCAGATGTAACACAAATATTACAGTGCAGCCACACATGGTGAGTATACAAATACGCACCTAGCCCATTCATTATGACCATCTGATTCTTTGCAGGTTGTATTATGTTTCAGCAGTCATCTGATAGAAGTCTACCCCAGCTCTACATTTTGAATACTGTTTGGCAATTTGTAGTCATGCTTTTGAATTAATTTTAAAGATTTTGATTTCAAAGGTTTACAATTTTTACCTGCTACCCATTATAGCATAGCATAAATTTGAAAAACAAATAAAAAAACTTTTGTTTTTAACTTTTGCTAATCCCTGCAAATGCAGACATCTAAATGACACATCTACCAGATTTTTCTTTTCAGACCAAATATATCTTAGTTTTAGCCTAAGCATTGATGAACTGTGTTCCTGTGGTTTAGATATCATTCTCCTGTTTTCCTAAACCTCATAATAGAATAGAATCACCAACTGAGAGCATGTATACACTGTGGAGAACAGCTAGTTTAAACTGAACTTTTCTTGTCAACCACAGGTTTTGGCAGCTTTAAAACGATCCAACTTCACCCTTTTAAATCAGAGGATTCGGTTTGATGAGAATGGCGACCCAAAGTTTGGACCCTACTCAATAGTTTTCTGGAACCACAGTGGTGATGCAGAGGTTGTCGGCTTCTATCAGTTTTATCCAGTGGTCCAGTTCTACATCAACAGTACTAAAATCCGCTGGTATTCAAATAAGGTGGTAGGATTTTATATTACGTTCAATATGTATTTTGATTTCTGTTTGTGCAGGAACATGTTTGATGATGATTGTAAATGTTTTCAAAAATACTTTCAAAGAAATCCACATTTCTTTGACCATTGTGTTTGATACTGAGTGTGTCTTCTAGGGATATCAGAATATGATGGTAACCTCAGCCACATGGGGAATAAGATGGCTTTATTCATCTCTTTGAAACATGACTTCCACAGGTACCTGTGGCCTTTTGTTCCAAGGATTGTCCTGAGGGCTATGAAGCAAAACAAGAAGGAATCCACAAGTGCTGCTTCAGCTGTACCATCTGTCCAAATGGAACATACATCAACAGAACAGGTAAAATATACACGTACATCAAAAGTCCACACTCCAGAATTTTTTTAATGTTAAAAGCCAATGCTTACAAAAGTTAAATAAATTAACCTGAACTTTATTGAAGAAAATTCTGTGTGAAACAGT
Organism: Callopanchax toddi; assembly: GCA_006937965.1. NCBI lineage: Eukaryota > Metazoa > Chordata > Actinopteri > Cyprinodontiformes > Nothobranchiidae > Callopanchax > Callopanchax toddi. The sequence goes on from SSNR01000215.1 coordinate 1,024,923, forward strand.
GAATCCCTACAACTGCATTGACTGTAAGGAGTCAGAGTGGTCTGCAGAAGGAAGCACATCGTGTAATCTACGACAGGTGGAGTTCATACCGTTCACAGACAGTGGAGCCGTAGCGATCATGATCTGCACCTTGGTGTTTGTTGGCCTCAGTGTGGCTATATCTGTTCTCTTTGCCATCAACTACGACACACCTGTCGTCAGATCAGCTGGAGGACCGATGTGCTTCCTGATTTTAGTTTGCCTCAGTCTGTGTAGCGTCAGCGTGTTCTCTTATTTTGATAAACCCACAGCTGCTTCTTGTATCTTGAGGTTTTTACCGTTTCTGCTGTTCTTTACTGTTTGTTTGGCATGTTTTGTTGTGCGCTCTTTTCAGATTGTTTGCATTTTCAAAATAGCTGCAAAGTTCCCCAAAATCCTCAGCTGGTGGATGAAATATAATGGGCAATGGTTGATCATCATCGTAGCGTTTGTCATTCAGGCAGTTTTACTTACTGCTGGCTATTCTGTAACCTCCCCAAAGCCTCACAATGACACATTATTCTACTCAGACACAATCATACTAGATTGTGATTTGAGTCTTAATGCAGTGTTTGGCTCTGTGGTTTTACTCTCAACATTGTGCATCCTTTGCTTTATTTTCTCCTACATGGGAAAAGACCTCCCAAAGAATTACAATGAAGCCAAAGCGATAACGTTCTGCCTCCTGCTGCTGATCCTCACGTGGATCATTTTTGCCACTACAAGAGTACTTTACCATGGAAAATACATCCAGACATTCAATGCTCTGGCTGTCCTCTCCAGTCTTTACTCTTTTCTGTTGTGGTATTTTCTTCCAAAATGTTACATCATCATTTTTCAACCAAACAAAAACACACAGCAGCACTTCCAAGGTCTCATTCAGAGCTACATCAAAACAGCGAGTCAGTAGTTTTCTTTAAATATTATCTGCTGTACACACTCAACATTCAGCTCTCTGATCTCTCCTATTTTTTCTTTTCTGGGATGAGATGTCAACAAAAAAAATTGTTAATAATAACAGGTTAACTTTAAATAGGAAGTTCTGATCTATAACAAATTAAGAAAGAACATCATAAAATGTTTTACTTTTTAATCATCTGGTTTTATTACATCTACAAATAATTAGTGCTAATCTAATATAATAATCTGCAATCAATGCTCTAGTAACAATTTTAATATGGTATTACATTTTACCATTTGGTACCGGGGCGGTTTTGGGGGGTGGCCCCTGACAGCAAGCTTGGCCCCACTTCAAAGTGCTGAGTCTCAGGCTTTAGAAACTGATACTGTTTCATGTTTTCACTGAAATGATAACCATGAGATCAAAGTATTGTTTCAAAATAGTTTTATTTTTAAACTTATTGAAGTTATTGTGTTCAAAGAACCTGTAAATAACTTGCTGTTATTATATTGCTGTAATTATACACTAAAATTTGAAATACTTAAAGACAGTGTTTGCAGTTTTTTTGTTTTAGAATTTGTCCTCCTAAAAAAGCAGCTGGCGCTATCCTGGCCCCCCTCTAATGATGGTCTTGAACCGCCACTGTTAAAACTCTGTTGAGATTTTATCTCATAAGTCATCCAAAATTGTTGTAAATTATCTTTCATGTGAACCATGTTGCCAATAGTGAACTCCTGCAGAATTTATTTGGAAGAGGATAAACTCATCATCTGGCTGAATGAATAAACTTATCTGTGTTTTTTTCTTTTCACCTCAAGCAACATCACTAACATTTAGTTTTTTACAACTTACATAATAACAAAAACAAAAAAAACTTTTGTCTAATATTTTTTTGTTTCATAAGTATCATTGATTTATCTGCAAACAGGTGAATCTTCAGCATTTTCCTTATTTATCCTTTCTACTTTAACACACTTAGTAGTAGGCCTTTTTCCTTTTAACTGATGAAGTTTTACACATGTTCATAATCAAGCTATAGAGCTCACATTAGAACACAAAACTACATACAAAAATAAATACTACCAAGAGCATTGTAAAAACCTTTTCCTTGTATCATTTTTATTTATTTGTGTTTATGAAATGCATTTATTATAAAAGTAATAAACTTGATGATGCATATTGATGTTTTATGTCTAAGGCACTTTGCAGCCACTGGTTTGATGAATGTTGCATGCTGATTTGTTAATTTTCCAACCATTGTTTATGTATTAATAAAATGTTTCCCAAAACTCACCGACCCTCAGTCTTTTATAGAAAAGGCAGGGACTCAGCTCATGTAGAGTGAGGCAGACTAACAGTGAGAGTTAAACATGTCCATATGACAAGTGACCCACCTGATCTCTAAGGCCAACTGGATCATGAGCTCACCAATCATAATATGTATTGAAGATTTTGGGGCGTGTTCCTTTATAATTAATGAAATTTGGGAAAATGTCAGGAAAGAAATTTGAAAGCGGTGCTAATAAAAGACGAGAGCTTCCTGAGAAGGAGTTTCATGATAAAGAGGGACTCCACAACATACCAAAGCTGACAGAATTCTTCAAATCAGTTAACAAAGAAGTTGGACAAAGCTTGCTCACTCGCACTGAGCAGAGAGACGAACCTGCCCCACGTAGTAGGTAGGTACAGTACCTGCTGCTGCTGGAGAGGAGTAAATAGGTGGAACATGGGACAAGCTCAGAGCAGGGGAGCAGCAGACGAAGGAGACAGCAAAGCAGGTAGAAGACTCTTAAAGCAATAATCCAGGCCACTGGAGGTAAATAAGTACCTTGTTTCTGGATCAGAGCCATGTCTAAACTATGTAGACTTTTCTGTGTCCAAACGGCAGAATAAAATAAGACTATAGCTTATAATAAACACTAAATGCATGTTCTCATGCAGAGTTGTTGAAAATGAACCTCTATGAAATGATTTGTTTCTGAAGATGAACTCATGCAGAACTTATTTGAAAGAGGATGTAACATTTTAGCATAAACCAAAATGATCCAGTTCAATGAACCCATTTGTTTGTGTGTATTTGCTTGTGGTCTCATGCAGCAGGAGTATCACTACAGGGACTCTCAGCTCATCCCTGAAACAAAACATGTCATTGATCTATTTTCTGTACCAGCTTTATATGTTTCTGTATCTCAGAGGGACTTAGGCCCTTTCCGGTGGGTGAAAGGCAGGTCAAACAAGAACCACACACAATCACATTCACTCCTGTCAATTTAGAATCTGCATTTAATGGGAATGTTTTCAATCGGTGTACCAAGAAATTTACCAGCCAAAATTTCTGTTGCATCTGTGGCATTTTTGTCTGGTATATACGAAGCATTGCTTATAGTTGTTCACAATAGTTCCACAACAAGTTAGTGTTCCAGTGGTATACTGTACTTTTTGTTTTCTTTACTTCTGGCTGAATAATGTTATACAAGCATTCACAACAGCACTGTTGACAATGGTAGATATTTAATAACATTTTATACATAACATTTGAATTACATGTAAAAGTGCATTTGGTAAGGAAATGGATTAATGACCCACTCATGTTCTATACCTGCTTGTTCCTGTTCAGGGTCACTGGAAGCTGGTGCATCACTGGATGAGAGGCAGGATACACTGAGGGTACACATAGAAACAAACCACCATTTACACACAAACGCCCACTTAGTGACACTCTAGAGTCACCAGTTAACATCACGACACGCACATGTATTTATACATGCACATGTACACCTCCATCACCCTCAGCGCCGGCTCCCCACAAGGCTGTGTGTTGAGCCCTCTCCTTTACTCTCTGTACACCCACACATGCACACTCATCAAACACCATTGTTAAATTTGCAGGCAGATGAGTCTGCGTACTGATATGAAGTCCAGAAAACCATCAACATTTTGCTAACAACCTGTCATTATTAACACCTCAAAAACAAAATAAATTATTCAGGATCCCATTTTATTAATGACAAAGAGGTGGAGTGAGAGTGTTGTCCTTTACATTTCTGGGTATCCATGTTTCCGAGGACCTCAGCAAATGCCACTCGACTTGTGAAGAGAGCACAGCAGAAGTTGTACTTCCTCAGAGTGCTCATGAGGAATAACATGGAGAGGGAGCTGCTGGTGGCGTTTTACCAGGCACTGAGAGCATCCTCCAGTACTGCATCTTGGTCGTGTTCACTGGCTGCACTGCTGCAGATAAAAAGAGCTTGCAGAAAAGATCAGTGGCTGTCCTCTGCAGTCTCTGGAAGATCTCACCAACTCACGCTATACATCAGAGCCAAAAACATTGTCAAAGACCCCTCCCACCCCAGTCACCACCTTTCTGAACACCTGCTATGTCTACAAAACTGTGACTGGATCAGGGGAAGAGAGCTCATCTACCATGTGGGGTTCAATCACCGGCCCAGGTCAAATGTTAAAATATCTTTGGACAAGATAATGCTTCTTCCCCACTGCAATCAGGACAATTTACTAAAACTCGTAAAAATGTTTTTCTTTGACTAATTAACAAATTCTCTCCTACAGCCATCAGAGCAAAAAACTCACTCATCAGTAAATGATCATTCAGTCCAACACTTTGCACATCACTGCACCTTGGAAAGATTTATATACATACTTTATATCTACCTGTTCTAAAACTTGTTACTTCATTTGTTTATGCAGAGTAAATCATTCAAGTGCCTTGTAGTTTCACTGTACTCACAGACAGTGACAATAAAAGCTTTCTGATTCTGATAAAAGATTTTTTTAAATTACTGTCACATTCTGATTGTTTCTACCTGAGGAGCTCAGCAGCAGAGGATTAGGGGATTTTTGCATGCTGATTTGTAAATTCTCCTCCAGCCATTAGTCATGCATTTATGACATTTAATTCCTGTCCTGAACTTGGAAATTTTCCCCACCGCTCAACCACCAGCAGTGTCTCTTAAAGGCAGAGGTTAGTTCTGGGTGCTGCTGAGAGACACATGCAGTAACTATGGGAGTTACACAGGTTATTGTTGTGTGTCTACTGGGATGTTTTATGCATGTCCTGACTGAGGATGTCACAGCCTCAGAGTTTGAGCTGGATGGAGATTTTTTACTTGGTGGACTGTTTGATATCCATCAGTTGAGTGGAACACCTTATCATGACAGACCAGAAACCATCACCTGCTCCAGGTGAGTGTTCTAATCTATGATTAATCCCTTTTAGAGTGAAAAAATGTGTGCAAATGTTTTGAGAACATTTTCCAGATCAACATAATAAAAAGCTATTTCAATCAATCAAACCTTAATCAAATCTATTTATAACTTCAAAAACTGATGAAATTTGTTATTATGCTTCTGTCCACAGTCAACCTTTGATTCTGTCGAGCTATCGGAGGTTTCAGCTGATGAGATTCTCTGTGGAAGAAATCAATAACTCCACCAACCTGCTGCCAAATGTGACTCTAGGCTATAAACTATTTGACCACTGCTCAGACACGGAGAATTTTCCTGGTATTTTCAACCTCATCTCTGTTAACGGCTCCCTTCATCCTTGGCTGGATTCAGGCAATAATTTTTCTAAAGTGATTGCAACAGTCGGCCTTTACACAAGTTCTGAGACTCTGACTGTAGCCCCACTCTTCATGATGAACCTCATTCCTCTGGTAAATATACTCTGTAGTGTTTTACCTGAAAAACATGTCATTTTTAAAGTCTGAATAGTCAATTTGATGATTTGTTCATTGCAAAGTTGTTGTCAATGAAAACAAACTTTTAAATTTTTCTTCAAACAGGTCAGTTACGGAGCTGCTAGCTCTGTCTTCTCAAATAAAATGAATTTCCCATCTTTTTTACGAACAGTTCATCCAAATAAAGATGTCATTCAGGTGGTTTTCAAAATGTTGCAAAACTTCGACTGGCGTTGGGTTTCATTCCTTTACAGCGATGATAGTTATGGAATAGATGGCCTGGATTTGTTTGTGAACAAGATCAATAACACAGAGATCTGCCTGGCATACTCCAAAGCCCTTTCTGAGGGCACAGATTACCATCAAATATTTAACCAACTAGAGATACAGGCGGTAAATGTCATCATCGTTTTTGCACCTGAGTGGACGGCTGAAGAGCTTGTTGGAGCTGCCATCAAACAAAATGTCACCAGTAAAGTGTGGATTGCAGGAGACGCCTGGTCCCTGAACAAACAGCTTCCCAAAGACAAGGGGATCAGAAATATTGGAACTGTGCTTGGTGTTGCTGAGCCAGTGATGAAGATACCAGGATTCAGTGAATTCATTTATTCAGCCAATGCCCGGTCTCAACAGGAAAATGCAAATCAAGAGAAGTTTTGTAATCAAAATTGCAACTGCAGTAATGTCAGCGCAGAAGACATCCTTAATGCAGATCCATCTTTTAATTTCCCCGTTTACGCTGCTGTTTATGCCATCGCCCATGCCTTAAACACTGTCCTGCAATGTGAACATGGCAGATGTAACAGAAATATACCAGTATACCCATACATGGTAAGTACATAAGACAGACACATAGCTCATGTACTTGCAGTTTGAGTTTAATCTAAGCTTTGAACCATTAAAAATGGCATAAAACTTGGTCTAAAGCTGATAAGTAATCTGAACTTTTTTGTCTACCAGGTCTTGTCGGCACTGTGGAAAACCAGCTTTAGGCTTTTAAATCAGACTGTTGCGTTTGATATTAATGGTGACCCAGAGTATGGATCCTATTCAATCGTTTTCTGGAACCACAGTGGTGATGCAGAGGAGGTCGGCACGTACAATTTTCACTCGTTCCAGTTCCACATCAACAGCACTAAAATCCAGTGGCATGGAAATGGAGAAGTATAGTATTTTTCTGGTCATATGATTATGCAATACCTTTGATGGTTTTTATCATATGAATAAATGTTTTAACCCTTTAACATCTGAAGTATCAAATGATAGCAATAAGCAAATTATGAACTATTTGTTGGCTAATTTTATTATGTGATTATATAACAATGTAATAAAGCAATACAATGTGCACTTACCACCATGTAGATTCTTCAAAATGGGAAGTGATTTGTGGCCACATACATACCGTATATACTACAGTACAACATAGTGGGATTTATTCTCTGCATTTGACCCCTCCCTGAGGCGCAGAGGGCAGCCAGTTTCACCTGGGAGGCAGTCGGGGGTTCAGTATCTTGCCCAAAGATACTTCTACAAGGGATTAAGTTGGGGTTTTCTTATGTAAATTTTTTTTAAGCGTTGTTAAAATACATGACCAAGACAAGCTACAGCATATTTTGTTGCCTTTACTTTAAAAATATGTCTAGATATTATGTCCTGTGATGATGGTTTTCATATGCATGTATACTTTTCAAACCTGAAAATGTTTAAATTATCTGTGTCTGGATTTAACTTTTATTTATTTATTTGCTTTTCCTGACGTGCACAGGTGCCTGTGTCATATTGTTCCCCAGAATGTTCAGAAGGATATGCAAAAATCCAGCAAGGAATCCAGAAATGCTGCTTTAGTTGTGCAATTTGTCCAACTGGGACTTACATCAACACCACAGGTATGTGATTACTCGGAAGAAAATTTGCAAAAGCTTTTACATTTTTCAGTTTTCCAACTTTATGCTCTTTGGTTGTCCTAATATGCAGTTTTTAAAAGTAAGATCATTTCTTTAAAGTTAGCACAAGGATTAAAACATATTTAAGAGTTCTTGTGACTGAACAAAATTTTAAACTTTTTAATCAAATAAATAGAGTTAAATGCATTCCAACTCAAAGGGCCAAAAGTCAGTTCTATATTAGTGTCATGATGTGTTCTGACCCTCATTATAGCCCCGGGTGATGCAGGATTTAACCAAATTTAACATTTAGTTGTTGCTGAAAACCAGTCTTTATTCAACCTGTTTTCTTATCAACACATTTGCTTGTTTTCTTACAATAACCTGGTTAACTAATGCCTCATTTGTGCAGAACATATAGCGTCACAGATTTAAGATTATCATTATTAAATTAACCTTAACGTTGTTGTAAAAACAGTGAATCCCTACAACTGCATCGACTGTAATGACACAGAGTGGTCTGCACCAGGAAGTACATCATGTACTCTTCGACTGGTGGAGTTCGTACCGTTCACAGACGGTGGAGCCATAGTGCTGATGGTCGGGGTCTGGATCCTGGTGGCTCTGACTCTAGCCATGTCTGTTCTCTTTGCCATCAACTACGACACACCTGTCGTCAAATCAGCTGGAGGACCGATGTGCTTCCTGATTTTAGTTTGCCTCAGTCTGTGTAGCGTCAGCGTGTTCTTTTACTTTGATAAACCCACGACTGCTTCTTGTATCTTGAGGTTTTTACCATTCCTGCTGTTCTTTACGGTTTGTCTGGCCTGTTTTGTTGTGCGCTCTTTTCAGATTGTTTGCATTTTTAAAATAGCTGCCAAGCTCCCCAAACTCCTCAACTGGTGGATGAAATATAACGGACAGTGGTTGATCATCACCGTAGCGTTTGTCATTCAGGCATTTTTACTCACTATTGGCTATTCTGTTGCCCCGCAAGAGCCCTTCAGTGATACAGTTTCCTACACTGAGGCGATCATACTTGGGTGTGACAACAGTCTCAGAAGTATAGCTGCCCCCGTCATTTTACTCTCAACATTGAGCATCCTTTGCTTTATTTTCTCCTACATGGGAAAAGACCTCCCAAAGAATTACAATGAAGCCAAAGCGATAACGTTCTGCCTCCTGCTGCTGATCCTCACGTGGATCATCCTCGCCACAGCGAGTATACTTTACCGTGGAGAGTACATCTACGCATTTACTGCTCTGGCTGTCCTCTCCAGTCTTTACTCTTTCCTGTTGTGGTATTTCCTTCCAAAATGTTACATCATCATCTTTCAGCCTCACAAAAACACACAGCAGCACTTCCAAGGTCTCATTCAGAACTACACCAAAACAGCGAGCCAGTGAATGTCTGAGTGAGGATAAAGGAGTGATTAAATCAACGTGTGACATTTTGTGGGAGTGACTGTTTTTTTGCAAACTAATTTCTATTTTTAAATCAAAAAGTCCTCACAAATCTCTTGATTCTTTATACTTTATATTTAATGTATGTTCATATTTTCTAGTCTTCTTGTTGTGTGATATTTTTCTTTTTAATTAGTCAATAAAGATGTGCAACTAGTTGTAAGCTTACATACTTTGATTCACTGCACACAATGCTTTTTGCACACTAGAAACTGATACAATTTCAGGAAGTTTTAATAACATAGCCTTTTTCAAATAACTCTCTTCAACTTTGTAATATTTTTTATTATTTGCATGTACCACAGATTTATATCAGCAAATATTTAACAACACATTTTGTATAATGTTGTCTTTTCAAGTAAGACAGAGGTCAACATATGTTCAATGTGTGCTGTTTTATTATGAGGGCTCTGAAATGATACAAATAAACAAAACGTAAATGAAATTCCTACTTTTTGATAGAAGCTGAAGAACACAGTATGCCTGGTATTTTATGCTGCTGTAGAGATTTGTGTGCATTTCTTTTCCATATCTTTACATGATAGATTTATGAGTAAATATTTATTACCATTTAAAACTACAAAAATATAGTTATACTGTAGTTAACATGTTTTTTCCCTTTGCTACACTCTAATATGTGCTTGCTAGCACTGCTAGCTAAAAACCCCTGGGGGTGGTTGTCTCATGAGGGCTGTTCACTAACAGCCACTGTATAAACTGTGATTCTGAAAGTGAGTAAATAAAATGATAGAGATCTGAGTTGGCCTGTTTCTGTTCTGTTGCAGCATCTTGATTCTGTTTGTTCAACACTGACTTTCATCAAGTAGACTAAATGTTTGTCATATTCCCTGAATTGGGCCTATTGTCAGTCTATTCTACTACACTACACAACTCTATTGTCTAACAAGGAAAATGTACATTTTGTCCTTAGGTTACTTTTCCCATGAGTATTTTGTGTAGTTTATTCAGCAAGTGACCAGAGAGAGAGAGAGAGAGAGAGAGAGAGGTTTTCCATTAGTCTTTTGAGAGAAACTTTGTTTTTTTTCCACAATGCAATTAAAAAAATGTAATGATTTTAAAATGCAGGCCTGCTATCACGACCACTTAGCGTGGTGATGTTGTTTCCACAGGTCTGTGTGGTCACAGATGAAGTCATGCCGAGCTTATTTGTTAGAGGATGTAACATTTTACCATAAAGACTCCTGGTTGAACAAATAGTTTGTGTTTATTTGCTTCTGACCACACACAAACTTCCATCAACTTTATTATTGTCATTCACAGCTCATACAGCACCACTCTGATCCAAAGGAAAATCATCATAAGACACTGATAAGGATGGACCACTTTAAAGTGGTTTTGCTTCAAACATGGCTGGACATTTGTTCATCAAATTATCTGTTCACCACAAATTTCAGCTTCTGAATTACTGATGAAAAAAATGTCCTTTCAATGGATGTTTATGATGAAGTTATTAACAACAAGACTGACAGTTCATTCTGGAAAAGCTCATCAGAATATTTACCCTAAATTAGGGATAAGAAGATCAACTGAATTTGAATTACCATTGATTTCTTTTTCAATAGTTATTTTGCAGAATACAAAACCCAATATAATTACGGCTACCACCAGTAACCTTTAAAAAATTATTTAACAATATAATAGTTTAAAATTTAGAAATATTTTGCAATATTTTGATGATTCCTTTTAAACAGAAGAGCTGAAATCTTGTGATTTATTTCACTTTTTAACCTTGATGATTTTTTAAATTGACCATGTTTTGTTTACTGCATGTCCTTTTGGTTCCTTTGTTTAATAAAATAAATACCGGAATGGATACTTTTTAAAATTTGCATAATTTTCTGGGGTTCTAAGACAATAAACTGAGCAGACAGTCAGTAAAAATAATAATCAGAAGTTGCACTCTGACAGGTTTTATCTCCACCTAAACCAGGACAGCAATAAAATCATTTTAAATAAATAAATGTCTTTGTTGTATGCATAATGTGAAGATTCAGGGAACCTGTGTGAACACATTTTCACTGCTGAAAATGTGACAAAGTGTTTGAACAGTTTTGTTTCATTAGAGGTTCTGAACACTATCAACAACCAAACATCATTTAAAATTATAAGTTTTATTTGTTACCATGCCTCAAAACCATGTTGTCCATGTCTTTTTGTTTTGCTTGTGGCCCTTTTGGGCACTTGTTTGTCTTTATCTCTTTTTTTTTTGGGAACCAATCAGTGTAGGTGTGCAACATTACAAAACTGGTTTCTTAATAACATAAATTGCAATAATCTTATAGTCATTTTATGTATAATATAACTTTTTAAGCACTCCAGATCAATTCAGAAATAGTAAGCGTTGATGCGTTCTGACAGTGAGCCCCAGGACAGCCTGGATCCTGTTTGCATTTTCATTTGTAAAAAGTCATCGGACCATTTAATATTATGTAAATATGACATCTGAAGTCAGGCGTGAAGAAGTGCATGGAAATGAACACTGCATTCCAACAAATGCACTACATGTTAATAGCAGATGTTAATCCCAGAAGTCCACATCAAGAGTGATGCATTCACTCTTACATTGTATGTATAATTCACAAATAAACAGAGAGAATCATAAAGGTTATTGTTACCATCACATCACTTCAGCTGGTGTTGAGTTGCCTCTCTTTATTCCAACGTCTGCCTGCAAAACCAAAGGTCTCAGTGACAAAACTAACTACACTCAAGTATTCAAGCAAATAGAGGTTCTGAAAATAAATATCATTGTTATTTTCACCATCAGTGTGAATGGTGAAGCTCTCAGCAGTTAGAATACAAGTTTTGGATGGCCACCTGGTCTCTGAACGAGAAGATGAAGAGAACTGCACTCTTTTCAGCTAGTTGTTACACTTAATCACCACTAGATGGCAGAAAACAAGTGTGATGTAGGGATTATGGGTCTGCATTTACTCATAAACAATTTTTTAAAGGAAAAATACTATCACACAAAACTATTAACCAATTGACTATAGCTGTAATTAACTATGTAATTATACAATTTTAATTACATTATTTAAAAAACAATGTTTTTTGTGTGAGAGTGCCTACAGACATCAAGCCTGAGTCTAGATTTTCAAATGACTTGAAGCTAATAGTTGTAAATGTAGTAAATTCATTTATTCATAATTTACAATCAGCACCCTATATGACAAGATGGCAGCAGTTTCAATGTTTTTGCATACTAATTTGTGAATTGTCCTCCAACCATTTCTCAAATATGCATTTTATCGCCACCTGCATGGAAATGATCAGGTTTTACTATCACTACTGTCTCATAACTAACCAAAGGTCGAGTCAAATCACTCCAGAGTTCAAATCAGACTGGTTAATACTAAATACAGGAATGACACATGTTCTTGCTGCCATGTGTGCTGTGGGATTTTTCCTACATTCCATTAGTAGATGCACCGTTTCAACCTCAGTGTTTCATCTGGATGGAGATTATTTACTAGGTGGACTCTTTGATATTCACTCTGTCTTTTTACCTTCTCATCAGGACAGACCAGAGGCCATCATCTGCTCCAGGTGAGAATTAAAAGAAATGCAATTAGATCTCACTTTATTGAGTAGAGAAACATTTTTTAAATGCGATGTAGAAAAAAACAGACTTGAATTCAAATTGAGATTTAGCATATTCTCTTCTGCAAATCTGATCTATACCGATCTCTCTCCCTGCAGCAAACCTTTTCTGCTTCCAAATTATCGAAGATTCCAGTTGATGAGATTCTCCGTAGAGGAAATTAACAACTCCACCAGCCTGCTGCCAAACGTAACTCTTGGCTATGAGATATATGATCACTGCTCAGACACATTAAGCTTTCCAGGTATTTTAAAACTCATCTCAGTGGACGGTTTGATCCATCCTTGGGCTGAACCTGAGCAGAACGTGTCCAAAGTGATTGGAGTGGTCGGCCCGTTCACCAGCTCTCAGACTCTCACCATAGCTCCACTTTTGATGGTGGACCTTATTCCTTTGGTAAATTTTTAATATTTTAGGAGGATTTTAAAAATTATTTATAAAGGATTTGTTGCATTTCTGACCATTACTCTCACAGAAACTGATTAAATTATTTGTTAATGTGTTTCTTCCAGGTCAGTTATGGGAGTTCTGGGTCTATCTTTTCCAAAAAATGTAATTACCCCTCTTTCCTGCGAACAGTGCACCCCAATAAAGACACAATTGATGTGATTGTAAACATTATTCAACACTTCAGCTGGCGTTGGGTTGCCTTCCTTAACAGCGATAACGATTTTGGTGTTGATGGACTGGAACTGTTCCGGAAGAGGATTAAACTTACTGAAATCTGCCTGGCGTACAACAAGGCCCTGAATGAAAAAACGGATTATTCACAAATGTTCAAGCAAATAGAGGTACAGCACATAAACACTGTTGTTATTTTTGCACCAAAGCTTTATGCAGAAGGTGTCATTGAGGCAGCGATTGGACTGAATGTCACCAACAAAGTGTGGATAGCAGATGATGGATGGTCTATGAATAAACGCCTCCCAAAGATGAAGGGAATCAAAAACATTGGAACTGTACTTGGAGTGGCTCAGCCCGTAATAACCATTCCCGGTTTCAGTGATTTCATCTACTCCACTGAAAGCCAGACGGCACAGGAGGAGTTTTGTAATCAGGATTGTAACTGCAGTGATCTGCTGGTTGACGATATCCTCGCTGCAGATCCGTCGTTCTCTTTCCCGGTTTACTCTGCTGTGTACGCCATCGCTCACGCCTTACACAACACCTTACAGTGTGGAGCTGGCACATGCAATAACGTTACAGTGCACCCATATATGGTAGGCAGAATCAAAAAACCTTAAATACCAATTATTCTTGCATTATTTTCTTTTGAAACCTGTCTCAGTTTTCTGTATGAAAATCTGTGGTTAAATGTTAATTTACTGTATATTCTTAAACTTCTAATGTGAAGCAGAAAATGATCAAACAAACAACCTAACTTCATTTTAAATGCATGGGTTTTGTTTTACTTTTTATAACCTATTAGGTTCTAGAAGAGCTCAAGAAGTCCAATTTTACCCTGTTGAACCAGAGTGTCCAGTTTAATGAGAATGGAGACCCCAAATTTGGATCCTTTTCTATCATTTTTTGGAACCAGAGTGGAGATGCAGAGGAGGTTGGCTTTCATCAGTTTGAACCAACTGCTCATTTCTACATAAACAACTCCAAAATTCAGTGGTACACAAACGGAGAAGTAAGTCATTGTTATTATTGATAAAATGTGCAAATGATTTTCTGTGTTGCTTTTTTATATTTGGATTTGTGCATAAATCAAATACTGTATTTGGTTCAAAGGTTCACAGTTGAGCTAAGATCTATTATGAATGTTTTATTGATAACAGAGGTGGTTCCACTCGTTCCACGTTATTCTTGTTGCTCTTTTTGTCCTTTATGTCTCATGTAGGCACCTGCTGCCTTCTGTTCCCCTGAATGTCTGGCAGGATATGCAAAAAAACAAACTGGAATCCACAAATGTTGCTTTAACTGTGAAATCTGTCCAGCTGAAACTTACATCAACAGCACAGGTAAATGACACCATTTAATTTCAGCTCACAACTGGCAACGAGGCCGGATGTAGGCATGGGCAAGGGGGGGCATTGCCCCCCAAATTCCATGACTGCCCCCCCCAAATGCGATTGCATGCAGAAATAACAAATTTAAAAAATATTTCAGTGAAAAATGGTCAGAGTGAGCGCTCTCTTCCGTTTGTCCTCATTCAAAGTAGCTACTGAAGAATGGCACAGAAAGAAAGAAAAACAAAAAACACAAAAAAGAACAAAAAACACAAAAAGAACTAAAAAACAAAACAAAAAACACAAAGAACTAAAAAACAAAACAAAAAACACAAAGAACTAAAAAACAAAACAAAAAACACAAAAAGAACTAAAAAACAAAACAAAAAACACAAAGAACTAAAAAACAAAACAAAAAACACAAAAAAGAACAAAAAACACAAAAAGAACTAAAAAACAAAACAAAAAACACAAAGAACTAAAAAACAAAACAAAAAACACAAATAACTAAAAAACAAAACAAAACACAAAAAATAACAAAAAACACAAAGAACAAAGTACACAAAGAACACAAAGAACAAAGAACAAAAAACACAAAACGAACTAAAAAACACAAAACAAACAAAAAAACACAAAAAGAACTAAAAAACAAAACAAAAAACACAAAGAACTAAAAAACAAAACAAAACACAAAAAAGAACAAAAAACACAAAGAACAAAGTACACAAAGAACAAAAAACACAAAACGAACTAAAAAACACAAAACAAACAAAAAAACACAAAAAAGAACAAAAAACAAAACAAAAAATAAACCGATGAGTGCAGCCTCAACAGGGCATCAGCCAGTGTCCTACTTGTGCCGGTCCCAAGCCCGGTTAAATGCAGAGGGTAGGGATCAAATATGAAAATAAATATATGGATAGAGGAACTGATATGATGATGGCGTAGTTTTTGATGCATTTAAGGGATTGGGGGGATGTGATGACCAAAAAATTATTGGCATGTCCAGACTCGCCCCCCCGATACCTGCCCCCCTTAGTGGGGCTGGCTAGATCCGGCCCTGACTGGCAAACACCTGCAAACTGACCACAGTTATGTTGGCTAGAACATTACTGACAGCTTTATTTTTGTATTGTTTTTCCCCCTAAAGCTAATTGATTTCTCTGTTTGTCTGCATTATATAACAGAAGATCCCTTTAAGTGCCTCAGCTGTAAGGGGACTGAGTGGTCTGCAGAAGGAAGCACATCCTGTAATGTGCGGCTGGTGGAGTTCCTCTCGTACTCAGACAGTGGAGCTGTAGTGATCATGTTCTGGACCTGGGTCTTTGTGGGTCTGACTCTGGCTATATCCGTTCTCTTTGCCATCAACTACGACACTCCTGTCGTCAGATCTGCAGGAGGGCCGATGTGCTTCCTGATTTTAGCTTGCCTCAGTCTGTGCAGTGTCAGTGTGTTCTTCTACTTTGGCAAACCCACAACTGCTGCCTGTATTTTAAGACATTTCCCATTTCTTCTGTTCTACGCCGTTTGTCTAGCGTGTTTCGTCGTGCGTTCATTTCAGATTGTTAGCATTTTCAAAATAGCTGCCAAGTTCCCCAAACTCCAAAGCTGGTGGACCAGATACCACGGCCAGTGGCTGCTCATCACTGTGGTGTCTGTGACTCAGGCCCTGCTGCTGATTATCAGCTTGTCCTGTGATCCTCCCAGACCCTACAATGAAACATCGTGGCACCAAGAACACATTGTTCTTAGCTGTTATTTTAATTTTGGAGCAACATCTTGTTCTCTTATTTTGCTTGTATTATTGTGCTGCTTTTGCTTTGTTTTCTCCTACATGGGGAAAGACCTTCCTAAAAATTACAACGAGGCCAAAGTGATAACCTTCTGCCTCCTGGTCCTGATCCTCACCTGGATTTTGTTTTCTACTTTATATTTACTTTACCGTGGAAAGTACATCCAAACCTTTAATGCTCTGGCTGTACTCCTAAGTCTTTACACCTTTCTGTTGTAGTATTTCCTTCCAAAATGTTACATTATTGTTTTTGAACCCCACAAAAACACACAGCAGCATTTTCAAGGTCTCATTCAGAACTACACTAAAACAATAAGCCAGTAGACTACGTGCTCTGCAGTCTTGGATTACAATGAACAGTAGCCCAGTAACAAATAACAAAACTGTTAATTTACTAACGTAAAATACATGGATCTATTTAGCATGCAACAACTATGCAGTAGATTCAAAATCAGGGACTTCTAGAACACAGATAAACATTTGAATACATCACAGTCTCTCTCACTACACCATCAAAGACTGTCTGTGCATGTGCTTTCAGTGTCAAAATTACAATAAAGTTAAATTAGAAAATGGTTTATGGGTATTATTTACAATACTTCAAAGATATGACAGTTGAATACATCTGTTTTTGTGTTTTTTGGCAACGTGTTCAACGTCATTCAAGTTCAAAGAACTTGCTCTTCTTCTCTTAAAGGCATATATGCAGCTTTGACTTGTTTTAGCACCCTCTAGTGTCTGTTTTAAATCATTGTTGTAGAAACTGATTGACGCCTCTGGTGGGGTTGGCCAGGCAGGGTGGCCAATCAGATTTCAACGGTAGGCCACCCCATAGCCCTGTGGCCCCGCCCCTGCCAGTAGAGGTGATTCAGGTCCTGTTTCCAGTCCAACAGGTGATTTATCAGTTCAATGAAATGTACTTTAATTCATTTTCTTTCTGATAAACAAACTGGGTGATAGAATCCAGAATTATTTTAACTTTATTGCACTTTTCTACTTTGTCAGTAATAGATTTTACAGCAAATCAAAAACAGTCTTCTAACTCTGACTAGATCAAAGGTGACCAACTCTGACGTGTTTACTCTGAAAAAGAGATTTTCTGACCAAATCAGTACACAGACATTTCAGAAATTTATGAAAATGTTGCGTACATTTAAAATTCCTTATAAACAGGTTTGCAATTAACATGATAACTACCTGTGTGTCATCATAAGTCAGAGTTCAAGTCCATTCTGGAGTCTGTTGGTTGGTTAATAGATATCTATGTGGACCCTTCAGGTGACATTATGATAAAATTCCTTTAATAAAAAATTGAAACTATTTTTTTCTGGTTTGTATTTATTTTAACACTGATCTGATCACATGATTGTTCTGTTTCAGCTGTGGTTTAAACGAACCTCCATTTGAGTGAATCTGAGTGTATTAATACATTTAACTCTTTGAAAGGGGACCTGTAAATTCTAATTCCCTGAGTTTACAGTGAGAAACACATGTTTTAAAATATGCATGTAATGCATTAATTTGATCTATTTATAATCTAGATAATTTGCAATTGATTTAGTTTATTGTTTGATATATTTTATTTCCTGGGACTGCTTCCTGTTTCGCCACACATTAGGTCAAAGTTCACTAGGACACATCATGAACTTATCTGCACACTAAAGTTATTTGGAGTCAAACGTGAGGTCATCTGTCAAGAAAATTACAACTAACTAAACACATCAGCAAATCTACAAAAAATGTCAGGGGGGAAAATCAAAGCACTAAACTTTAATGAATTTTTTAAATGTCTGTTGAGAAGATTAATGCTAATCTCTGGACCTGAGAAACTCATATATTCAAGTAATAGAAAATAGAGGTGTTTCTATCACTTTTTCACTTAATGCTTATGGATTTGTATTGTTTGATGCTGTTTTGATGTTGATTTGAGATTAAATAAAAATGGTATGCTCTTCTACTCAAAACCTTGTAAATAAAGTTTACTTTCACTTTAACACCACTAGAGTGATCTTGCTCCTCCTGACCACAGAGAAGGAGCAGTCCACCCTTCCATCAGGTGGCTACCTGAATTCAAATACAGGTGACAGCTCTGATCATTTATCACTTTTATGTGAAGCGCAATTGCAAATTTTCCTCATATATGCAACCTGTGTGGTCCTGTGGTGAACTGTGAAGGAATCATTTGTAAGAGGAGGTGGATTTTAGTTTAAACAAGGAAGAAATAGAGTGGCAGAGCTTTTGAGATGGTCTGTTGGACAAATATCAAATGCAGAAGTCATAATTATTATTCTTTTATTATTTTATTTAGTTATTTTATTTATTTCCTGCATTAATCCAGAAAGTCCAAAGCAAACACTGGCTCTGGAATTTGTCATTCCACTGATTTGCATTTTGCTACTACTGTAGTTTTGCATACATATGCCTCCTTGTTGTTATGAGAGCTCTGTAACACTTAAATTTCTCATTTGTGGGATAATAAAGGTGTTTTCAGTTCAATTCCATAAAGGGAACAAAGCGGCAGGATTCAGCTGCCTGTAATGTCTAATAAATACCACTAGATGTCAGTATATCCTATACACTGTAACCTTTAACAGACAAAATGGAATAATAATCCAGCAAGTGTGTCAATTGTTCAAAATGTTGCTTTATTTGCCAAAAGAATGCAGATTTTTACATTTTTTTACATAATTGTTTTCTATTAAACATATTTGTTTGTGGTGATTGTTGAACTTTGTTCAGCAGCATTTAGGATTATTTTGCATACTGATTTGTAAAAACTCTTTCAACCGTTTATAGGTCTTTATTTGTCAGATGTCATGCTTTCCCCCGTGCATGGAAATGTCAACAAAAGCTTAACCGACACCACTTTGTCCCAACTTCCTATAAACAGTCAAGTCCCAGTGGATTAGCTATCAGACGTGGAGAGCTACAACCATGAAAAACAGTCTTGCCTTTCTGTTTCTTCTGGGAACATTTCTGCAAGCTTCCACTAGATGCACAGCTCCAGCCTCAGAGTTCCGTCAGGAGGGGAATTTTCTGATAGGTGGACTCTTTAATATTCATCATGTCAAAGGTCCTTTTCAGCACAAGAGACCAGAAACCCTTGACTGCTCCAGGTGAGTTTTTAAATCATACAAACACCTTTCAGATGTTTTACCAAAACTGCTTTAAATGTGATGTTTTGGATTTACTTTCCTGCCTTCTTGTCCTCAGTCAACCCTTCAGCATCTCAGATTATCGGAGGTTCCAGTTGATGAGGTTTTCCGTAGAGGAAATCAACAACTCCACCAGCCTGCTGCCAAACGTAACTCTAGGTTATGAGATGTTTGACCACTGCTCAGACACGCTAAGTTTCCCTAATATTTTTAAACTCATCTCAGTCAACGGTTTGGTCTATCCTTGGTCTGAAACCTACAAGAATCTTCCCAAAGTGATCGCTGTGGTGGGTCCGTTCACGAGCACTCAGGCCCTGACCGTAGCCCCACTTTTCATGGCAGATCTCATTCCCATGGTAAATATTTATTCCATTTCAGCATGACCAGCAGGATGTGGGGTTAATAAAACAGTTTTAATGCAATGCTCTGGTTTGGTAAACCAGTAATCACCAGACACCAACCAGTCTTATGGGATATGATGGTTATAAGGAAGCAGCTCAGTCTATAGAAACTGCATCACACATAAAAAGGATCTATAATAAATTTCCTGGACTCTAGGACACCGATTTCCAAAGACGACACCTCAACTGTTACTAAGAGAAGGAAAACAGTAATCATAAAAATAATACAATAGTGCACATGATTCTTTATTAAATGTGTTGTTAGTAATGTTGGTACTTCAATCAGCACACATCTGGCAGATGGTCAAGAATATATGGCTGATCAGTGAGGAGTGTCTCGTTTATTTGATCTAGCTCTTTTTTTCTTTCTCTGGTGAAAATAAGTGACTGTTGCTCATCTTCAACAGGTCAATTACGGATCTACAACTTCTGTTTTTTCCAAAAAACTGAAATATCCATCTTTCTTACGAACAGTACATGCCAACAGTGATGTCATAGAGGTGATTTTCACTATTTTGAAACATTTCAACTGGCGCTGGGTTGCTTTCCTAAACAGCGATGATGATTTTGGTGTAGATGGACTGGCATTGTTCATAGAAAAAATCAAGAACACTGAAATCTGCATGGCATACACCAAAGACCTCACCCCCAACACAGAATACTCTCAGATGTTCAGAATGATAGAAATGCAGAGGATAAATGTCATTATAGTGTTTGCTCCTGAGAAGGCTGCTGAAGCTCTTATCGAATCAGCTGTTCTGCTGAATGTCACCAACAAAGTGTGGATAGCAAATGACGCGTGGTCTCTGAGCAGACGCCTCCCTAAGATGACGGGAATCGGGAATATTGGGACTGTGCTGGGTGTGGCCCAGCCAGTTGTAAAAATACCTGGCTTTGGTGTCTTCATCCGTTCCTCCAAAAGCCAAACGAACTGTGACGATGATGGACAGCCGATGTTTTGTAATCAAGTTTGCAACTGCAGTAAGTGGAACACCACAGACGTCCTTGATGCCAACCCATCCTTCTCTTTTCCTGTTTATTCTGCTGTGTATGCCATCGCCCACGCTTTACACAACACCTTACAGTGTGGAGAGGATGGATGTAAGAATATTACAGTGTACCCAAACATGGTAAGTGTACAATGATTTTATTTTTGCTGATTTGGCCGATTGGGAGTAAAAGTTGCGAAGTGTGTTGGTAAGGTAAGTTGTGACAGTTTATTTCTGTCTGAATCAGGTTCTGGCAGAGCTAAAGAAGTCCAGCTTCAAACTGTTAGACCAAGCTATTCAGTTTGATGAAAATGGCGACCTCAAGTTTGGATCATACTCTTTGGTTTACTGGAACCACAGTGGTGATGCACAGAAGATTGGATCCTTTGATTTTTACCCGACAGGCAGTCTCTCCATCAATAGCTCTGAAATTCTCTGGTACACCAATGAAAACGTGAGTTGTTGTTTTTGTTTTTTTAATTCTTTCTTATTGCTGGACAATGAAAGACATTTATTGAGTACATACATAATATATTTTCTATTTTGTTACCCATTTGTCAAGGATTCATGTCAGTGTATTAGTGTCAAAAATGGATCCTGGTTCATTAGCTCCCATCGTCATGGTGACTGTGGTTGAAACATAAGGGGGGGGGGGGGGGGGGGG
>SSNR01000215.1:1046476-1074502 GCA_006937965.1 Callopanchax toddi
GGGGGGGGGGGGGGGGGGGGGGGTGCAAAACAGTCAGGGTTATCTAGGAGCCAGAGTGAAATTAATACACATCACTCAGATTTGTGGGGAATTGGGAGAAGTTACGGTATCTGATTTTAAAAAGAGAAAGAAAATTACTTAAAATAGACTATTGAGAGCCTTTCTGGGCTGCATGGTGACACAGTTACCACTGTTGCGTTGCCTTGCAGCAAGAAGGTCATAGGTTCGAACCCCAGCTGTGGCCTTTCTGCGTGGAGTTACCTTGTTCTCCCCATGCATGCGTGGGTTTCTTCCGGGTATACTCCACTTTCCCCCACAGATCACAATATGCCCGATAGGTTAATAATTGTAGGTCGCTTTGGCTAAAAAGTGTCTGCCAAGTAAATAAACATTCTTAACATACATTTATTATCTTTCTTTTAGAAAATTTTAACATTATTCTCCTAATTTCATGTAAACTTACAATATTTTTGATAAGGACAATGTTTTTATTTACGCACCTTCAGTGGCAATAAAATCACATTGCGGTACTTCTACATCTGCTTTGTGTTTCTTAGTTTTGTTTGTTGTTGTTTACAGGTGCCCACTTCATTGTGTTCCCCAGAATGTTCTGTAGGATACGTAAGGAAGCAGAATGAAATCCACAGATGCTGTTTTAGTTGTGAAATATGTCCCAATGGAACTTACATCAATGCAACAGGTATGTGAACAAAACTTCGTCATAAACCAAAGCTGCTGTTCTCAGCTTTATAATCTCATCTGTAATCTGAGACTGTTATTAGTGGTAAGGTTTTATCACTGTTCGGGTCATCTAAGCTTTAAAACTGGTTTTTGTCTCATGAAAAAAAGTTTTTAACCATAAAGGATTTTATTTTGACAGAGGATCCCTTTAAGTGCATCAGCTGTAAGATGTCAGAGTGGTCTCCAGCAGGAAGTACATCCTGCAGCCAGCGGCTGGTGGAGTTCGTACCATTCACAGACGGTGGTGCCATGGCGATTATGGTGGCGTCCTGGATCTTAGTGGTTTTGACTTTATTTGTGTCCGTTCTCTTTGCCATCAACTACAACACGCCTGTCGTCAGATCTGCAGGGGGACCGATGTGCTTCCTGGTTTTGGGCTGCCTCTGTTTGTGCAGCCTTTCTTTGTTCTTCTACTTTGGTAAACCGACAGTTGCATCATGTGTCTTGAGGTACTTTCCTTTTTTTTTGCTCTACACCGTTTGCCTGGCTTGTTTTTTTGTGCGTTCGTTTCAGATTGTTTGCATTTTCAAAATATCTGCACAGTTTCCCAAACTCCTCAACTGGTGGACCAGATACCACGGCCAGTGGCTGCTCATCGCTGTAGCGTCTGTGACTCAGGCCCTGCTGCTGATTATCAGCTTCTCTTATGATCCTCCCAGACCCTACAATGAAACTTTGTGGCACCAAGACCAAATTGTACTTTTCTGTTATTTGAATCTGGAAGCCACCTCTTGTACTTTCATTTTACTTGTATTATTGGGGTGTCTTTGCTTTGTTTTCTCCTACATGGGCAAAGACCTCCCCAAAAATTACAACGAGGCCAAAGCGATAACGATCTGCCTGCTGGTTCTGATCGTCACCTGGATCATGTTTGTCACTGTGTACATGCTCTACCATGGAAAACACATCCAGACTCTTAATGCTCTGGCTGTGCTCTCCAGCCTCTACTCATATCTGTTGTGGTATTTCCTCCCAAAATGTTACATCATCTTGTTTCAACCCCATAAAAACACACAGCAGTATTTTCAAGGTCTCATTCAGAACTACACCAAAACATTTAGCCAGTAGCTGCCTTCACTTATCCTCAGAGGTCACTGGTTTTGTTTTGTTTTTTAATCATCTCAATTTTGGCAACTTTAAACATGCTGGAGAGTGACCGTTTAAAAATATTTTTCATTTAGATTTGTCATCAAATTGAAGTAAGAGCAATAACTCTGGTTGATTTTAGCAAGCTAACAGAACTCATAATAAATGTTCACATTTATTAAACATCTACACCACAAATAAGTCTCTGTAAAGATACTAGTTATAATTGTGATGTATGAATATTGTACAAGTCAATTATTACATAAGATTTCCGTATTTGAATTTATTTATATTTAGACATAAAGTTAATTCCTGAAGTAATGAAGTACTTGTAGTTGTACTTGAGTGATTGTATGTATTCATGTAAACATACTGCATTAAAAAACATTAGATTAAATAAATATTTAAAACATTTGGAAAATTATGTTTTTGTTTTGGAAGCAGCTGTGAATCCTGCTGTGTTAGATGTGTCCAGGTCTCTGATTAAATGATCACATTCATTATTTTTAAAACGTTTCACAATTAGTTCATTTACTAAATAAATAAACAAGCTTCAGATGATTAAGATTACTCATTAAAACTATAATAAAAATAATAAATATAAATAATCTGAAAGCTGTTTTTGTTCAAAACAAACTGCAGCTCATCTGCAGAAGGACCTCTGGTTCTGAGTGGTTTGCAGAGATAAACAGACACAATGTTATCATGTATTTGTTCCATTCTTCATTGTGATGCTCTAAACTCCACGTGCCTTTAAATCCGAGGCTAAAACGCTGAGCTAAAGCATTTCTGTCTCCAAAGCTTCCCGCCGTGACGCACAGTGGGGCTGATGCGCCCCCGCCAAGTGAAACGGAAAGAGGCCTGCATGCCGCGGGGGGTATGCGGACATTCTGCGGGGTAAATTGTCATTTTGTTGTGGCTTTTCAGCTTCCAGCCAAGGAAAAAAGACAGGAGGATGGACCGTGAAACTAGGAACGAATTGGCAAGAAAGTGCCACTTAGCACGGCATATGGCACGGTGTGGGAGCGGAACGCTGACACCAACAAATTGACAATTTCATACCAATTTCAGAGTTGTTTTCGCCACACACGACGGAGTGATCCCCACCTAAGAGATGGAGGAATTTACTGAGACGAATTAAAGTCACAACATGTTCAAAATGAGGAGAAACTCCAAGCATATTGAAATATTTACACATTTTGGTCCTTGTGGTTCAGAAGTGGAGGGACCGGTTTGTGTTTTGCTGATGGGGCAGATCGTTTTTTGTTTTATTTTAGAAAATATAGAGCGAGGAGAATCAGAGGAACGCCCCAGGGCTTTTCACTCATAGATTCCAATTTTCCACTTTAGATAGATAAAGGGGAAACCCTGGGAAAGGCTTGGCCAGCAACTGGTCCAAAATGGTCTTTTTGAATCAACAGAACAGTTTCAACTTTCAGTCCAATTATGTTGCTCCAAATTAATTTTAAGAGCTCTACTGAGTATTTCCATTTTATAATAGCAATATGAACAAATAAAAACTGAATTCAAAGGACTATCATGATGCTTTTATAATAATTTAATCTCAAATAGTTGCTCATGCCACTGTTGTTTTACGGCGGACTAGAGACAGTGCGCCAAAATCTGCTTGGTTTTTCTCATTCAAATCCTCCTCTAGACCTCAGAATAAATGGCAGATGTTTTGCAATTCAAGGCGCATCAATGCCCGTGCGCTTTGAGTCTTGAACAATGGCGCGCCCCTTTTGTCAGGCCCATGTGTCTTTCAGTTCAGAGCCCAACAAAGGGCTTCATCCTCCAGCGAGTTATAAAGTTACTTTCCAGTCAGTTCATTTCAGCTCTTGAGAAAACCTTAAGCGATGTTAATGTGCGCCTCTGCTCTTTTCAAGCGCTAACCCCGGCGCACACAGGCAAACAGCGCTCATTGTGTCCCCGCACCAAAGTAAGAAGTCTTTAAATAACCCGAGGAGCAGTCTATAGAAATTCATGATGCGTTTTCTGTTTGATCTTCTGATCACAGCCTCGTCAGCGCGTCCGTCGCGTGGCTTTTCAGGAAATTGTGTCAATATTTCTCATCTTTTTTTTCCCTCATTCTCCAAACACCTGTTTTTACATATCTGCTCCCATTCTTGCTGCGAGCTGGTTGCGCACAATGAGGGTTTTGGTCACACCAGCGCAACCTCGAGTCCAGCTGAATGGAAGGCGGTGCGTCAATTTGCTCCGCTCCCGGTGCGCCAAATTATGACCCGGTGTTTGCATCAGTGGCACGCAAACTTACAAAAAAAAACTCTAATAGTTTCAGGGATGTTTGCAGAAAGCATTTCGTTTGGTATAAATGTTTTATTTTGGAGAATCAGTATTTATTAGTCTGTCAGACCATTGGCTTGCAAATGCATCACTTTCCCTTTTGGAAGGAAAACAGTTTATTGCAGTAATTGCATAATTGCCTCACTAATTGTGTTAACAAGCTCTCCAAGGGTTCGATTATTACAGCAGCACTGTCGGGTCTCCTCCGGCAGGAATCCATGACAAAGGTCCGATTGGGTTAATGAATGACTTCAGCTGTAGAGGGGAAAGTGGAGAAAATGCCTATAGTGCGTCTATGTGACGCGCGCAGTTCTTACTGCGCTTTTCTCCTGGATAGATGAACTGAGGTGTCCTTTGTCTTTGCAGCAGAGCACGCGTTAGCAACCCCCTGACTCTGCTCTGGGGTTCCTTTGATTCAAACGCAAAGAGAAACACTAATTGAAATTATGGCGAGTAATCAGCGGTGAAATCTCTCCACAGCGGCGTGGAATAACAAGACAGGCGTTTGAAATCAGCCCTCCACGGTCCTGTGATAAAAACCAGGCGTGAAAAACGCACATAATGTGGCGCAGAGACGGGACAAAAGACACCAGCGAGACCGGTTACACCATCCGAACAGATTAGATGCTGCTGTCGGGCTCGACTTTTTATGTTTGACACCAAATATTGCAGAATTAATGGAAATATCTTGCTGCAATTTTAAAGGTTCAGATCAAAACCTCTGGAGGCTCAGCTGTTTTATCACACCTGTTGTGTTACATGCATAATTCTCAGGTAGTGTGTATTCTCATAATAAAATGTGCTAAAAGATGTATTAAAAAATCTTATGTGCTCATGCAACCCTAAAAGATGACCAGAAGCCCTAAAACCTCAACCCTCAGCATCCTCTTCTCTCATAGCTTCACATCAGACCCAGTTCTATGTTTCTGGTTGTCAGAGGACCACAGCGCATTGTTTCAGCTGGTTTGACTTTCCCAAGACTTAACTCTTTTCAGCGAGCAGTGTGGAAAATCGGGAGGCGAGGGGCTAAGAACAAGGGGGCGGCCCGCGATTCTCCTCGGTGCCTCTCTGAGCCTGGCGTGAAGACAAAACGTAATGACGCACAAAAAGCTGGAGAATCCCAAAAATGTACAATCATCCCTAAAGGAATTAAACTTCATGTTTTTCTTTTTACATCAACAAGAACTTGAGTTTGTCCTGTCTGTCTTGTTAGGAAACACCCACTATACGGCTGGTTGTAAGAATTAGATGAAAAAAATTTTTACTTGCAGCGGAAAATCAAGAATTTGTGGGAACATGAAAGAAATTACCACGGTGCTTCCTTGAACCTGGTGGCGTGAAACTTAGAAATAAAAGACTGAATACAGAAGTCAGCAGTCCCTTTTCTGTACACCATTATGGTCATCTTTATTATGTTTACGCTTCTTTTGGGGGGTTTGCGCCCCACACGTCGATTGTAAGATGCAGAAAACATCCGCCTGCTGCACTGTGCCAATCCCATAGTGTGTTTATATGCAAAAAAAAAAAAAAGACCAACACTTAATCTCTAAAATTGACTTTAAACTCTTTGGGATCCAAACTTCTCATATCCTCTCTCTGCGTGAAGCTGCTGCAATAGATGATATAAACAAAGGTTGGTTTTAAACTTTGAATAATAAAATGCCAACACATTAACAGAAATCTGATTGTGTTTCTCTTAGCTGAGTCTGCCTTTTAGGGCTGTGAAATGACGCGCTTGATGCTCACTTGAGCGCAAGAGACAGGCGGTTCCGTTTGCATTGAGATGTTAAGTAGGTGTCTCTATATAAATCTCCTCCGGATCAACTGCCTCGTATTTGACAAGGAGAAAGAAACCGATCGACTTCGAGGAAACAACGAAAAAATAAGGAGTAAAAGAATGGTGGCGACTACAGACTGTACGGAGAAGGCCAAACCAGCAGCTGGAAACAAGGTGTGTGAAAGTTTTGAGGGATTAAAATCAGAAGGTCTGCTGGATTAAATATGAACGTGTCTCCCCTTCAGGTATCCAAACCAGTGATGGAAAAGAAGCGGAGAGCTCGCATAAACCAGTGTTTGGATGAGTTAAAGTCTCTCCTGGAGACCTACTACAGCAGCAGTGTGAGTGCGCAGGATTTTTATTGTAATCTGACTTTTAAATGGATGGATGGATCAATTCTGTTTGTTTATTCAGATTCGAAAGCGCAAACTGGAGAAGGCAGACATCCTGGAGCTCACTGTGAAGCATTTGAGGAACCTCCAAAAGACACAGAGCTGTGAGTCTAATAACAGAGTCAGCTGATATTCAAAGCGGTCATGATCCTCACTCTCGTGCTGTCGCAGGTTCTGCTGCTGCCTCTGAGCTCCCTGATTACGAGCTTGGCTTCCGCAGCTGCCTGACCAACGTCCACCAGTACCTGCTGATGGCGGAGAACCTGACTGGGAGCGAGCGCTGGATGCTGGCGCGGCTCTCCGACAAGCTGAGCCTCTCCCGGAGGAGGAGCGCCTCCAGCACCATGGACAGCGGCCCGGGCCTGACTGAGACACGCGAGGAGGCGGTGCTGTCTGAGGAGGGGAGAACAGTCCAATCCAAAGCTCACACACCCCACAACACACACACCTCCACTTCACTGTGGAGGGGAGACGCGCACCAGTCACCTGACAGCCAGCAGGCGCTGGTCTTTGTGCAGAAACCCCCCAAAGGAGAAAGCTCTACTCAGAGGGACTTCGAGTGTGTCAGTGCTGCAAACACGGAGCTCAGAGTGTGGAGGCCTTGGTAGCTGACGGGAAGTCGTGTTTATTATTGCACTATTGCTTTTTATTATGTGTTATGTTGTGTATTATGAATAAAACAATAAATGAGTTATTGTGTGGTTTTTGTCATCTAATGTCCAAGTTCCTGTTGGAGGGAAAGTTTGGAGGATAAACTTAAAGCAAACGTCTCTAATATGGCTTTAGCCTGTTAAATATGGCGCTCAAACATCCACACAAGAAGCCTAAATAATAACAATAATACAATCTTCTTATACTAAACATCATAAAGTTGTTCATTAAACTTTTTTTGTTTTGCATCCTTAGACCCTAAAACCTGTTCAGGTCTTTATTTGAGGAGATTTGTCTTTAAGTTTTATTTTTAATGAACTTATATAGAGTTAGATAAATAAACACATACATTGTTTGTTTTGAATCACTGTTTTTAGTCTTAATCATCTCCACTATATTTAAAATGCATCCAAAAAAAAAGCTTGGCCTTTGTTCAAGTGAGACACAGCACTGAAAAAGAGACGAAATGTAGAACTGAGCTGAACAATAAAAGACAAATAGCAACGACGAATAAAACAAAACGCAAAGATACAAAGAAATAGACATCAGGTGACATGGATCAGGAAGAAAGAGCGTGGAAAATTACTTCAGAATGACCAAACAATACAATATTGAAGTGTTTGATTTCTTTGGTAAAAAGGCGTCTGTTTCTTTACTTTTCCATCATTTTTTTCACGCATAAAGACCGAATCAGTAGAAGCTTGTCGGACAGAAGAGCGATTTTCTGCTAAAAGCTGTAAATGACACGACAGGATCTCTGATTGAACTGACGTTTTCCTTTCTAGTAAACTTTGCATGCAGCTCCTGATTTAAAGACATTTTATAGCAAGTTTTAAACTCATGCATAAAGTCTAAATTATAATATGAACGTGTTAAAAACAACAAGGATATTTTATCCAGTAATAAAATGATGCCTCATAGCTGGTATTTAACACCTGATTGTTGCTTCAGTCTACTGCTTAAGGCAGCGAATTTGTTTATCATCAGGCCTGAGAAGCTGCTCTTTAGCTGTCTTTTGCAGGATGTCATAAAGCGTCTCTCCATTCTTGAGGCGCAGCGCTGGAAGGATGGCACCTTGCAGCGAGGAGAATTGCTGAAACGCCCACGGCTCTTTCAGCCTCTGTGCCACACAGGAGAGACCCGCTCCTGTTTGAGACGGAGGGGAAATATAGTCTTATCTGTTCAAGTGAGCCAACAAACTAAACTCAGGTTTTGCTGTGCGCCGCTCTGCAGCCCGCAGGGTTTAAAACGCTCCCCACAAAGTCAAAGCTGCTGTTTCATTAAGTCGACTGAGGCCTGGGGAACAAGAAAAGTTTGTTTAGTGCAATAAAAGAAATGTCACTGAATGCCCTCAAAACTTTTTCTAAGAATTTCTATGAACTCTTCTCCACTTTGTTTCTGTTACCAAGTTCGGTCTCCAATAATAGCGGCGCGCATAAGAGCTGAGGGGCGAAGGGAGAAGAGAATCCTTCATTTGCATCAGAACGCGCTCAGTCAGGCGCAGTTAACGGCGCAGACGTGGATGAAGTGCGCAGCAGACACGTTGCTGATAAATGTGACCTTGCAGGTTCAGCGCAGTAAGACTCCGAAACAATTCATAGTGTTCCTAAACTGGACTAATGAGGCACAGCAGTTTCTAGCATATTTCATATTTTTATTAATATTTTTTATGGACATTTATGGAATTTTGTTCAATAGCTACCAGGTCCTGGTATTGATTTTGAGTCTCTTGGTCACATGATCTTGAAGCTATTGAAAAAAATATATATAATTGTTATACAAATATTAATTAAAATTAATAAACAATGTAAAGGTATGTTGTGTCTCATTAGTCCAACTTAGAAACACAATTAGAAATTGATTTGAAGTCTCTTGGTCACATGACCTGAAAGCTATCGAACAAAATTCCATAATTTGCTATAAAAACAAAAATTCAGCATATGAAATACTGTATGTTAAACATTGATGTGTCATATACAGTTTAGGAACACAAGAGTTGTTCACATGACCTTAAAGCTATTGAACAATATGCCATACATTTCCATAAAATCTAAATACTGTCAAATATGTTAACAACTATTGTGTCGTATTAGTAAGTCCAGTTTAGGAACACAAGAAGGAATTGATTTTGAGTCTCTTGGTCACATGACCTGGAAGCTATTGAATTCCCTTTTGTAAGTATTTTGATCAAATGTTTATTTGCTATGAAATTCATTGGAAGGGAAGGTTATCCAGCACCTGACCAACTCCAGGGGTGGGAACAACCCCCTCACAGAGACCAGTGCACTGAAGGCAGATGATCTCAACCACTTCTTTGCCCGATTTAAAAGACCTGACAGCACAGTGGACACCATGGATACAGCTGACTATGCACTTACTTACTTTACAGGTGCAAGATGTAAAGCAGGTCCTGAGAACTGTGAACATGAAAAAAGCTCCAGGTCCAGATGGAATCCCAGGCAGGGTTCCCAAAGACTGTGCTCAACAGCTAGCAGGAGTGTTTACTCACATCTTCAACCTCTCCCTGACGTGAGCTACTGTCTGAAAGCAGCGACCATCATTCCTGTGCCCAAGCAGACAGACATCAGCTCACTGAATGAATACAATCGTCCCAAGCCAGCTGGTCCAGAAGCTACAACTGTCTCAGCAACAGTCTCTGTTCATGGATTAAGGACTTCTTGTGCAACAGAACACAGGCCGTGAAACTCGGCCCTACACTTCCTCAAGCCTGACCCTGAACACGGGCGTGCCATAAGGATGTGCTCAGCCCATACTCCTCTACACCTATGACTGCACGCCCACATTCTCTTCAAACACAATAATAAAATTTGCAGACGACACAACCATCATAGGACTAATCACACAGGGTGACGAGTCTGCATACAGAGAGGAGGTTGGAAAGCTAGCAGACAACAGTCTGTCACTTAACATTAGAAATACTAAAGAAATAGTGATAGACTTCAGACAAAAACAAGAGAAACATCTGCCACTCACAATAGGAGAGGAGGAGGTTGAGAGGGTCACCAGTTATAAATTCCTGGGAGTCCGCATCGACCAGGACCTGAAATGGGCTGCTCACACCACTGGAAAAAACCCACCAGAGACTGAACTTCCTCAGGACACCGAGGAAGGCTCCTCTTGAAAAAACTGTTGCAGTCATTCTACCACTGCTCTATTGAGAGTGTCTTACACCCTGCTCCACAGCCTGGTACGAAAACTGCACCGCAGCAGACAAGGCCGCTCTCCAGAGGGTTATCCAAACAGCAGAAAAGATCATCGGCATCTCCCTGAGTCAACCTACAGCCACAGCTGAGCCTGCAGGATCAACAAGGACAGAGCTCATCCAGGCCATGACCTCCTCACTTTGCTGCCCTCAGGGAGGCGCTACAGATCCCTGAAATGCCACTCCGGCTGAGGAACAGCTTCTATCCCACGGCTGTCCACACCATGAACAACCCCCGTTGAGCCCCCCCCCCCCCAACTGCCATACAAATGACTGACCATGAGCATTCACAGCCCATTGATAGATGTGTGCAATATTGAAGGCATTTTTGTTTTTTCTTATATTTACCTTTTTTACATTCTTATATTAAATTTTTATCATGTGACTGTTTTCTTATTGCATTTTGAAATGTATGTTTTGCTGTACATTTACCACATGCAGTACATTTACCAGGCGACAATATCTCAGGTGATATCTCGTTGTATGTGTGCTACATGCAATGATAATAAAGTGTATTCTATTCTATTCTATCACCTGAGGATGTGATGCTTAGTGCTGTGAAAGAGTAAGAATTAGGAAATCACTTTCATAGAACCTGTATGACAACATGAAGTAGGCTAAAAGATCTCAAAAACCAAGATATAAAACCCTGTTTAAAGTAATTCAAGAACATAAGAACTCAGAATAATGTCTAAAACAAACAAAATAATGTAAAAAACTTTGCTATCATGAAGGAGTTCCAAGGAGAAATTCTCTGCTGACCAATAACACAAAGGTCTGTCTCACATTTTCCAATCAAACTCACTTCATCATCCTCAAGACTTCTGGGGAAATGTTCTGCAGACTGACAAGAGAAAAGTGGAACTTACATCTGTCCTGTTACATCTGCAGTAAAAAGAGCATCACCAGTCAAACATGGTGGTGGTGGTGTGATAGTCTGGGGCTGCTTTGCTGCTTCAGAAGCTGGATGACTTGCTGTGATGACCCATCATTTCTGCTGTCTACCAGAAAATCCAGCAGAATGTCTGACTTTTAACTTTAAACGTGTTCATGTTGGGGAAACTCTCCAAGGTAGCTAAATGAATCAATTACTTTTTCCAAGTGATAACCAGAGTAACCATGACTAAAACCTAACCTGCATGAGAAATAATCAGTTTCTCCTGTGAAATATAAACACACACACTCACTCACATCTTCTAGTGAATTTAATCAGTCTTTATCACAATGTCCTCAGCTCCAAAAGAAAATCAGAACATTTAACATCATTCAGGTTTCAGGTTTTAAATATGTTACAAAATAACTTTTTAATATTGTAAACACAACAAAATGAAATAAGAGATCTATGTCATAGTTCAACAGGTTGGTGTGGTGATATACTTTCCAAGAAAAAAACATATTTTAGCAAACTTGTTTCATTGCAGAGCCTAAAATGAGCAAAACGTACACAAACACATGAAAATTTAACACAACATTTTAAGGATGCAAAGATGACTAAAAGCATAAATGCCCAACAAAGTGCAACATTATTTTATAGTAATTAAAAATAATATTTTGTTTTTACAAAAAAGGCTGTCAAAGGGGATCATTTCGCTTCCTTTTGTCCTTAAATTTATTTTTAAAGTTTTCAGTGCAAATACATTCACAATAACAGTTACTGTCCACGATAACTTCAAACTGCTCCTGTAATTTCCTTTCGTTTGTTTATTTACCACTTAGGTAGAGGTGAGAAGTTCTTAAATGAGTTAATTTTGGACTTTGTGCTCTCAGATTGACTCCAAATACCTTCTTATAGGTGTGATAACGTTTCCAAATACGTTTATTTTCATGCTACAAAAGTAGAAATCTGATTATTATAAGATTATTAAATAAACATAAATCTGTTTCACATAATATTTAGAGTTTTTTGGGTTGTTTTGTTTATTTTACATCATTTTTAAAGGAGCTTTCATTCATTTCTTATTTAAACTGGTAAATTTACACTTCCAAAACCTCTGAGAATAGGTCCATTAATAAAGATTATGAGCTAATGTGTAAGTAAAAGCTTGGTTTAAATTTAATTTATAGTTTCTAATTTGTGCTTTCATTTTTGATATATTTGGTACAACGCCAGAATTTAGGTGAAGCTACATATGAAACACAGTTTGAAGGCTACAGTTATTAATAAAAACATATCTCTAAACTGGCAGCTACAAATATCATCACTGATGCATTCTGATTGGTTACTGAAAGAAATAAAAGGTGAGGTCAGCGAATGAGGATTAAGCACCATTTGCATATTTGTCTTATGAGCAGCTGCTGTGCCTGATTATCACCAAATGAGGTTAAAGATAGAGGAAGTCAAATCAAAAGTGCACACTATAACATAAACCTCCATATATACAAAACATGTCCATCTTTTTTCATTACCTCACATTTTCATAAAATATTAAGGGGTCTTCATCTTATATTTTTATATTTCACACAAAAACTTACTGGGAATTTAATAGTTCAGGA
Source organism: Callopanchax toddi (assembly GCA_006937965.1). Taxonomy (NCBI): domain Eukaryota; kingdom Metazoa; phylum Chordata; class Actinopteri; order Cyprinodontiformes; family Nothobranchiidae; genus Callopanchax; species Callopanchax toddi. The sequence continues at coordinate 1,059,144 of SSNR01000215.1, forward strand.
TTAACACTCATTTCACTTCCAAATATGGTGCTTTAAAAAAAAACAGCTTTTCTTGTGATTTGACTCATATAGATAGAAAAATCGTATCATGATCACAAAAAACCTCCCCAACAAAAAGCAAATATGTAAAATCCATCCATCCTTTTTCACTGAGTAAGGGTCGCGAGGCGCTGCATCTCCGGCAGTCACAATATGTAAAACGAGTCTTAAAAATCAAGCTCAAGGGAAATGTGCAGTATTCAGGAAAGCTCGTGTTCATACAACAAAACACACAGTCATTACAGGCCAAATAAAACACAACTTAGGTTCAAGTTTTAAGTGCAAACAAAATAATATTTAAAAACAAAACATCCTGATTAATAAGTCTGCAAAATGTTTTGATCCCTTCATAAGAAACAAACATCAAAACAAGGTTTAGGACTCTTTGTAAGTTTCTCGTGTGTCAGTGCTGGCAGAAACGTTTTCTTCTGTGGGTATTTTGTTAAATAAAAGTTGAATTGTTGGACCAACTAAAAGCGTCGCCAGGCAACAGATTTTTATCAAAGCTTCTTGATGAAATAGGTCCAAAGCTCCTAAAGCCATTCAACATTATATTATTTGTGATATGTAGTAAAACTAAAGTGACACAAACAAAATCCTGATATCTTCCAGCATGTCACGATCCTGAAACCACTGATATGATGGAGGTTTTGTTTTATTGGTAGTAATAATGCTCCGTTCTTTACGTACATGAGGGTGTTTTGTGTTTAGGTGGTGGATCCCACTGAGTCAGAGTGAAAGGTGATGTATCCCGAGGACGATGCTGAGGGTAAGCTTACAAAACTGTTTGTGCTGCCTTTACTCTCAGCCTTGCTGAGATGCTTCTGGTGTCCCCAGTCAGCTCCTGCGTTAGAGCCAGCCCCCCCACCGGTCCTGGACCTACTACTGGAGAGTCCTGGGTTCTGCAGGCTGCGCCTAGGTGAGCCCGCTTCATCCTGCTGTTTCCCTTCTCGCGGGCGTTCTCTGCAGCCTTTCCCCGAGCCACAAACCCTGAGGCTCGTCTTTCCTGCGGGGTTAGGCGAACCCTCGGGGGAGCCGCCCCTACTGCTGCTCCTTTTGTGTTCAGAGGGTCGCCTGAGCGCTTGAGGCTCACGCTCAAAGTCTGTGAGTAGAAAGTGAGGAAGCGTGACGGCGTGCTGCTCGTACACGTTGGGGATGAGGGCGATGGCGGATGCGCGCCGTGGGCTCTTCCTGGGGCTCGGCACCGGGGTCTCATCTATAAAGTTGATTACCTCATCGCGGCTGAAACAACGCAGTTCATCCTCGTAGCGCTCGCCGCCACACACCACGCGGGGCAGGTGCCTGAGGGAGTGCATGCTGTCCTCAGATCGCCGCCGCTTGCGGTGAGGGTGATGATGATAGTGGCTCTCCTCGTGGTAGGAGACCAGGCTGCTCCTGCGCCTCTCGCGGCGCGGCAAGGTGGAGCTGTAATGGGCAGTCACTATCACGTCCTCGGTGGAGCCCCATCGGTGCAGGTATGAGGGGATCCGGTCGCTGGTCCACATGTCTGTTTCGTCGTGGGAGTATCTTCTTGTAGGGGGCACCTGGAGGAAGAACACAAAACAAAGACTCAAAACATTGTTACACTGCTTAATTAATAAGTGACATGCTGAGTAACATTTATTTATTTACTTTCTAATATAATGATAAGTTCAGGTAGGACTTGTGTAATGGATCAAGTCCACATAAAATGGCATTTATAGTTAATCTATGACGTTTTTTACTATTTAGATAAAACTCATGAGTGTCATAAAAGAAAATAGTTTCACTGTGCTTTTTGTTATCCTGCTTATGATAAAATCCTACATGTAGCATAAATACAACTGTTTTCCTCTAGTTTGAACTGCAATTACAGCTTTAAATGTTTAATTAATCCCTCAGGACACAAGATGTTGACTTGATCTCTATTAAATAATAAGAAAAACTTAAAAGGTTGATAGTTTCCTACTTGTTATACTCACATTATGCTCTGACAACTACGCAAAGACTGAGGGTTTGTCAGGGTGACGTCAAGAGCCTCAAGACTGATATCAGCCTGCCCCCTGGTGGTGTCTTTCAGTAAATGCAGAGAAATTAAACAGCAGACGAATACAGTAGCACTGAAATGTTTAGGTGGGAGAGCTGGACAGCAGAGGGCAGCACAAGCTTTAGAATGACTGGAAATGAAGGACAGACTCAGACAGGATGGGACTTGAAGCGCCAATAAAGCCAGCGAGGCTTTATTCTGCAGTCATACCACTAATAATTCAGAAATATCATAAATAATCCGAAGAGTTCTGCTCACAGTTTGTCTCTTATCAGGAGCAACAGAAACAAAGTGAACTGGATCAGAGTCCAGGAAGTCATCCTGTAACTGAAATACAACATGAACCTTATTTAATCTATAATCACACACTTATAATAACACATTACAATAAAATGAGTCTACAATGAATCCAACACAAAGACGATGAACGGAGGGCTGGCTTGGTAAGATGAAGTGATGGCTACTGTATACATCTCTGTTTGACTGGGATTAAGAAGTATTCAGTCTTCTTATAGAACTTTATATGTGGGTGCATTAGTGTTTGAAATGTCCATGTTTAATGCTGGACATTATGCTGGGGCATTAAGCCAATTTAAATGTTTAGTTTTTGAATTAAAGCTACAAGCAACGTGGGGTTTAAACTTATTTAAGACAAAGATGACACAGTGTTCATGTAAAATGCTTTATAAAAGTTACTGCTGCATGTTTTATATTTGCAGAATCTGCAGTTACATAATCGACAACAGCCTTCTAGGTCAATTCTAATAATTCACAATCATCTCTATAGAATTCATCTGATTCTAGTGATGTTAATCATAGCGGTGAATAATTTGCAGTTTACAGAGACAGATCAGAATCAACGCAGAAGTTATGATTCTGTGAATTGTCCCAGAAGGCTGTGTGGCAGATCAAGCTTTGCTGTAAATGCAGGCTGAAAATGAGCATTTCACAGCTCTGCATCTGACTGGGATGGATGCTGGATCCAGTGGACACAATGCTTTAGGGCAGCTCATGAGAAGATGTTTAAATTGCTTTCCTGAAGCCTTGAGGGATTCCTGAAATGTAGAAGGTAAGTCAGTTACTACACTCTTACCCTCTTACACAGTAACAAGTGGTGCTTGTAGGTCCGTGACTAGGACACGCTACTCAATAAATGAAGCATGTATAATGTGTAGATGGGACTGCTGATGGTCATATTTACCAAACATTAGTCAGCCTGAGTGTATTTTTCATTCACTTTTTTTTTTATATTTTAAAGGCCAAAAATCTGTGGCAATTCAGAGATAGCATCATAAAGGCCAGTTCACCATGCATATTAGCAATGAAGTTAAATTAATTCAACTGATAAAAGAAAAGAAATGAAAAATAAAAAAATATACCTGCAAATACTGCATTTTATCTTCCTGTTGTTCCCTCATTGGATACCCTTGCAGAACCCCCCTTTCTAAGGTTGAGAACTCATACTTGGCATTATGGTCTAGCGTCACGATTTCAGGTGCCGAGCTATAGTCATATGGTCTGTCATATATTAAGTCAGCATGAATTCCTCCATCTTGGCTGTTTTCTGCAAAGTGCAGAAAAGCACGAGCGTCAGAATTAAAGAGCAACGAATTCCATACACAAAACAGACAGACAGACAGACGAATAGATAGGAGAAACAGGTTCAGTCCTTCTCTGATTTGCTGTCTTTTTCTAAGCTCAGGAATAAAAGCTTCATATATATTTAAAAAATGACCAATAAATTGAATGCTTATTAAAAAAAAAGGGGTGAAAAAGCTTTTAGCTAGTTATAAATTTAGAAGCCATCCCAAACGGGTGCAGAATAACATCAGAGCTTATGTTCGGAATAATAAGCGCTGGAAATTTACAAACATTCCAATTTGTGCATTTAAGTTCATGGCGGACCAATTGGAAATGGGCGTCAAATGTTGATTCTGAGGAAAATGCTCGCTAGAATGGATGAAAAGATGAGAGTAGCTATTTGCACATGCAGCTTGGCATGCAAATCAGTAGCTCCAAAACAACAAGAGAACAATCTTATACATACAACTGTGATGGGTTATACATGGCAAGCGCTCTGGAAAAAAATAAAATACAAGCAGAGAACTGGCAGTGTTAATTATCACACAGAATATGAACTGCCTCGTGTTGTTTTACGGCTCCTGCTGGACAATAATGATCAGTTCTGAGGAAGGGCGTCGAAAGAGGGAAAAGATCAAAAGGTTTGGAGGGTTAGAAACAGGGGAGGAGGGGTTCAGATTGGGTTGAGTTTAAACAGTCCCAATAGTAGGAAGAAAAAAAACAAGACAGATGCTAATGCTGCTGTCATCAGCTTGCAAGAAGTGTAGAGATCAGACCCAGTTCACGAGTCTACTGTATAATTATCATGTGACCTAATTATAGGACCAGAATTTGTTGAAGTGTCTGTGATTCCCTGGTGAAATGTTTCATTTTCAGCCCATCAGAAATATTTATTTATGTCTGCGGTGACAGATGTACTGTAGGTCAGATATTAAATGCTTCTGCTTTTAAATAACTTCAATGTGAGTTGGTGCTGCATAAATAAAAATAAGGAAAAATTAAAACATTTAAAAAATGAAGTAAACAAAAGTAACTATTTGATTTATTTTAGATTTGCATCCAAGAAATAAAAAAGTCTTTCTGACTTGAGGGAAATATGACCATCATAATGACATGAAAGTGCTTTTCGCCTCTACAGCATTTGTTCCATTTTCACTAAAGTCTATAAAATAAACCCTTTGCTTTATCGTCCTCCTGTGACAGAGCTTTGTAGAGGATCACTGCTCAGCTTTAATGCAATAAAGTGAAAAGGCAAAAAGTGCTGTGAGAAAAATATATCCTTTGTCAAACAGTATACACCTTATACAGATATACATATGGTTTATGTTTGTTTACAGATAAATTACACAGACACTTTCCTATCAGTTTAATCTCCTAACAACAAAGGTCACATGATAGGTCACATGATAACATTTGACCAATGATTTCAGACCATCAACATTCATAAATACTTTGAAGCAGAAGATATGCTCCAGTGGTTGGCTGCAGGACAAGTTCAAGTCCCGCCTCCTCCATGGAAATGAATGGGACATTTTCCTGACTAAAGATAAAAACACACTTCTAATTTTGACATTGCATGCTCAAATTGTGTTTCTCTTTTTAATGACTTTAACTGTTATTATTTGATTCTTAAGCAACACATCTCTACCCTGCTAAGTGTAATTTTAAACTTTTTTTCTCATCGACACTTCCCTCTACTCACTTCTTGCCTCCTTTTGTACAATTACACATATTCTGTATAGTCTAAAAGGTATTTTCAGGATGATGAAAGCATATTGTTCTGCACCATTTACGATCAAAGACAAATTATTCTCTCCTCTCTGTGTTGCCTAATTTAAGAACAAATTATGTTCTCTCATTTTGAATTGACTATTAGGAACACATTATCATTAAACATGTCCTAACAGAGGGTGGAAATCTTTCTTTTTGGTGTTTGTACTAAACAAACTGCAGAGCTAACAATCAATACACAGGATCAAATCATCAGGAGAGGAGGGGGAGGGGGGGACAAAGAAGAGGGGAGGAAGGGAGATGCCTGTAACAGTAGCTTACCCTCATCCACCTCGTCATTGGACATGATGGCGACACACTTCTCCCACACCATGCGGATGTCGGCCCGGTAGCGGTCACAAGCCCAGAGGAACATTGGTAACAGAATGGACTGAGCGATGGAGCACCACAGCACACACAGCACCATCCAGTTGTAGGAGCGGTCAAACTTCAGGCTGGCAAAGCTCACCACCTTCACAGGGTCAACAGAGTCAAAGGAATTTATCCCAATAAACATTCTCTCATCCTTTAGCAGCGACTTAATCTCATCGTTTTTATATTTAACCAACAGGAAAGTTCATCTTTTTGAATGTCTTATTATCATCTCTGATAAATATAAAGCATTAAAATGAAAATGAATCCACTTTAACTTTCTTAAAACAGCTTCTTTGAAGCGTCTGCTTTTGTATGTGGATGCTTTATGAATTCTATTTATAGCAACGAAAACTAAAACCAGTCAGAGATACCAGGTGATTCCTGGACATCAGCTGATTTTATTCTGTCTTACCAATTCTCATAGATATTCTTAGATATTTTCATCCATAACTAAATATAACACCAAGCAGCTCAATAAAACACACGTTTGTATGTGTTACAGCTTTTCATGCATTTAAATAGCTCATTAGATCAGGTCATAAAACAGCTTGCAGACCTTCTGTTCGTTTCCTCACTGCACTTGAAACGGGGTCTTTGATCAGTAACACACTACTCTCTCCTCTTTGACCTTACATAATGAAACACAATAGGATGCTGTTGGAACATCGTCCAGAGATATTCTTTTTTTTTAATCGTGTATTTTGTCTAAAATTAATGAAGCAACAAGACAATTTTAGTTCTAATTTCTGACAACAGCATAAATCAGTAAATTCTGTTGGTTATAAAAATACAACCTCCAGCACAGAATGCTAATCTAAGGTCTCATAAACACAAAAGCAAGTTGGCTGTTTAATAATGTGAGTCTTGTTTTGTCTGAAGAAGAAGCTGGTTTGTTATGAAGGGCATAGACTGGCAATCTGGATAATCCAACAGGAAACCTGACAGGAAACATGACTTTAAGACCTATTTTCAAAAGCCAAAACCTGAAACGATGCTTGAGTCCTAAAAAAACGAAATAAAAACAGAAAAATTCACAAACAGGAAGCAGACAAAAGATTATTCCAGCTTGAGACGTCTGAAATAAACTGACGGAGAGGGTTGGATTATACTGCTTTTGCACTGAGTGATATTTGTGAATACATTTTAATCACAATGTTTTCTCCAAAATAAGCAAACACAAGATGCATAATAATAATAATAGGGGGCCCTGGGGTCTATTTAAACACACATAAGGCTGCTGAAGCAGGGTGACAGACTGAAATGAGGGCTTTGGGTTCACAGGTCTGTTTGGTTCATATTAGACTATTAAAGACATTTAGAGATGCACCAGAGCATCAGCTGGAGGTCAGAGTTCAGTATAATGAGCTCAATCAATGACTGTGAACTCTAAGCACTAATTCATGTGAGCAATAACAGATCTCTTAATGTTTTTACTTCCAGAATCATCATTTTCAAGTTAATCAGATATTGGAATTTGAGGATGCATTTTTTAAAAATGATAGTACTTTGAGATAAATCAGCATCGGCCCACAAAACCAAACTGGTGCCCCTCTGAACACAAATATGTTTTTTTATTTTTTAGCAGTCAGGTGCCTATTGATGTCCCATAAAGTCTTTACTGCATTGTGGCTCCTGAAGCATATTTTTCCTAAGGATGGTCAGAGACAGTGTAGGGTTTTGGTGTGGTGTTTTATTTGTTCTTCCACATATTTTGAGTTTGGGTTTTATAAATGTTTGCATTCAGTTATGTTGTCAGTTTCCTGTTTTTAGGGGCTTTTTTCCTGTCATCTCCTGACTCAGATCATCACACCTGCGCTTCATTCAGCTCATTAGCTCAGCTGCTTCTCATCCAGTAATCACCCCTACAGGTAAAACAGCTCTCCAGTGTCTCTTACAGTGTCTCCGGACATAAGAAGTATAGGTATTACAAATCATTTTTAAAAGCCCTCCAGCTGAATCTGAAACTTTTTAAACTTGTAATCAACCATCAGCAATTTTTATCCACGATCTTGTTTAGAACTCACCAGTATGGGAAAGCCTGTCAGGAAGTCGTAAATGAAGACGATGCCACTGATCAGGTAGGTGATCTGCAGCGATGTCTTCAGAGGCTCCGACCCATCGATGGATGACCTGCGCTTCCCCTGAGCATCCTCCACCACGATGGTGGGAACGTTGAACTTGTTCTTGTCAGCATTGTGACCCGCCTGAATAGAGAAGGTCTGGAAGAGAGCAATGCCGATGCAGATGACACCCATGGCCACACTGCCTCCGATCAGCAGCAGAAAGCACACGCCGAAGCCCAGGCCGATCTCTGTCACAATGAATCTGCAGTCGGAGGTGTAGAAACGGTCGATGGTGTCATGCCAGCCCACTGCTGGGAGTGTGGACAGGATGAAGGACACCATCCAGATGCCCATAACTGTGTGCACCGCCTGCTTCTTTGTGTTACTCAACCTGAAACACAGACACACATTTAGGATTTTGGATTAAGTCATTCAACTTGTACTGTAGGTCCTGGTGTTTTTTTTTATGTAAAATTAGAAATTTTATAGGATATAAATTGTGGTGGTAAAACTTTGGAAAAACTAAAACATACATAAGATATGATGCAACATTGTAAAACCTTCTAAGATCTGAACATATAAGCTGAAAAAACTCCACCTCATATATAGTAACGGCTCAGATAATCCAGAGATGAACGTAGAAGAAAATCAATTCTTTGCTGATGGCTGCCTCGGTCTATTTGTCATCTAGGTCTGCTTCAGCATGAGGGGACATCCATTTCCTCTTCCCTCCAAATAACTCCCCTGGTGAAGAATCTGTTGTGTTTGTGTCTCCTGGTGTTTGTGATACTGTGCACAATTAACAGCAGCAGCATTCCAAATATATATACAATAATAGCATGCTAAATCTAGTGTTGGTGCTTCTTACATCATATAAAACTGTTTGTTTTCCATGGCAGAAAAACACAATCTGATTAAGGAAGACAAAGTATTTAAATCAGAGGGGAAAACACCCAAACAGTTCCAAAGTTTGCTAAAAGTTTTTATGTTTACGTATAGTATGGAAACCCTAAAGCTGGTGTTGGATTTCTATAATATTTTAAAAGCAAATAGCAACATAATGAAATAATGATCCTTTTTTTTCTGCAAGTCATGGTTTAGTTGGCCCAAGTAATTAAAACACTGCATCTCATATCCAAATGCTGAGCAACATAACAGAGAGCCAGGAACAATTCATGCATCAGGATGTGATACAAAAGCTTACGAGAATCAACAGCAAACAGCTAGAATACAAGAGTGTAGACTTTCCAATTCCTGTTGAGAAATGAACATTAATGATACATGATTTGAATGTAAATATAAGAGGAAATAAAGATGAGAAGTCTCGTTTTTTCTACTCTAACCTTTGAGTGTGACACAAAAACTGTATATAAATCTAAAGGAGGTACCTTCTTTTTTGTGATCAGAGTTCTTCAGTTGGTGGTGACATTAGAAACGCAAATAGTTCAAACTGATTGAAATTAAAAGAACTTAGGATCAACGCAGGTCAACTATATTCATCTAGACTCAGAGTATTTTCTTTCTCCTTTTATAAAAGCCCTGAAAAGGAGCTCTGGGTGGTAACAAATATATACTTTTGAATACAAAAGAAGTGAAAACATATTCAAAAATACCTGCAGCTTGTAAAGCATTAGCTTAAATGCACGGACACAATAATAATGGCACAGAGGGGGCAGCAGCCACCTCTATCTCTGTACTGTGTGTGTGTTTTTTTCTTTGCAAAGACGAGTGGATCTCGTTGTCACAGTGAGTAATGCTAGCCTTTCCTGAATGTGCCTGGGGTACATGGGGAGGTTACGTCACTGAGCTGCATGAATCTATTACCAGAGAGAGACAGGAAGCATTGTGAGGGAAATAATTTCTATGAGATAGTGAGCACAGACTGATGAGAACATTTCCCTAAGTACAAGCCCGGAATTTATAATTCTGGGCTTCAGTGTGTGTTAATGTCAGAGACGAGGCAGCCATGCAAGCTCAGCAGGATGACTGTGAAGTAATCTAAAAGAAAGCAACACCTGAGCTCCAGCATCCACCACATAATTGCAAAAAGTGATTTAAAAATAAGAAGAGACGCTACAGATGGGGTTAAAGCTTCCAGACATAAGATGAAAGCGCATAAATAAAAAGCAATTGTGTGGGCATCAGCTGCATGGGCTATACAGATTGTAAGACCGAAGACAGATTTATAAGGAAGTTTTCATCTCGTTTGAGTGTCTGCTTATCTGCAAAATTGGCCGAGCTGACTGTAGACTGAGAATCTGTAAGGTTGATGGCACAGGCAATACAATCCCTCCTTATGTTTCAGCTGGGAAGAAAGATGAGCCAACATGATAGGGCTCTCCACCACATGCTGCACAGCTCTAGGCTCAGCACAATTTGAGTAGCTTGTATGTAATCTGCAGCTCTGAGAGGTGATTTTATGTTCGTTCTGGACACATTATTTACTCCAGAAATAACCGCTCAAAAAGGTCAAAGAACAGGTTGAAAACACATCAGATCTTAATTGAAAGAAACAATCCTGCTGGATATTCATCCTGATAAATGTGTTAGGAACTAAAGGATGCCACAGCGTTTAATGAAAATGAAAAAGATAAACCTACAGGGGGCTTGATTTGAAGTCACCAAGAAATGTAAACTGATTAACTGATGCAGCAGGCTAGTTCAGTTAGCTGAAATGTTATGGCAGCAACTTTAAATGGTTCCAGTAGTTTGTTTTGCCCCCACCTGCAAGTATGCATATCTGACACAGCATCAGGGCTCCTTATGAGAAGATAGATGGTGTCCTGGGGAATCTCCTCCCAGATCCTGACCAGGGCATCACTGAACTCCTGGACAGTCTGAGGTTAAGCTGGTGGTGTTGGATGGACCTAAACATCATGTCCCAGAGCCGTTCTATTGGGTTCAGGTCAGACCGGCATGGAGGTCAGGCGAAATCCTTCATCCTCCAGGAACTGCCTGCATACTCTCGCCACATGAGGCTAGGGCCTTATCATGCATCAGGAGGAACCCAGGACCCACTGCACCAGTGAAGGGTCTAACAATGGGTCTAAGGATTTCATCCTGATACCTAATGGCAGTCAGGTTGTCATTGTTTATCCTGTACAGGTCTGTGCATCCCTCCATGGATCTGCCTCCCCAAACCAACACTGACCCACCATCATTATGCTGAACAATATTGCAGCAGCATAACGTTCACCACGGCTTCTCCAGACCCTTATACATCTGTCACATGAGCATGTCACATGAACATGAACATGTCACATGAACATGTCACAGTGAACCTGCTCTGGTCTGTAAAAACACAGTGCTCCAGTGCTAGACCTGAAAATCCTGGTGTTCTCTGGTAAATGCCAGTGGAGCTCCATGGTGCTGGCAGTGAGCAGAGGGCACACTAGAGGACATCAGGCCCTCAGGCCACACTCATAAAGTCTGTTTCTAATGGTTTGGTCAGAGACCTTCACACCAGTGGCTCACTGGAGGTCACTAGGGCTCTGGCAGTAACTCATCCTGTTCCTCCTTGCACAAAGAAGCAGATAGAGGTCTTGCTGATGTGTTAAGAACCTCTAATGGCCCTGTCCAGTTCTCCTAGAGTAACTGCTTTTCTCCTCAAATCTCCTTTATGCTCTTGAGACTGTGATGTGGAAGACAGCAGACCTTCTGGTATTGACATATATTGCTGTGCCATCCTGGTGGAGCCTGTGTAACCTCTGTAGGGTCCAGGTCTCACCCCATGCTACCAGTAGTGACACTGACCTAGTCAAATGCAAAACTACTGAAAAGCAGTTAAAAAGATGTTTCTGTGTCCTCCACCTGCAAAGCCATTCCTGTTTTTGGGGTTGTCTCATTGTTGCCCCTTTGTTGCACCTGTTGTTAATTTCATTAACACCTAAAGTTTTCTGATACTGATTTACAGCCCCTTCTGATACCTAACTGACCAGATCAATATGCCAGAAGTTGAAGTGACTTGATTCCAGACTCTGATTAAAAACTGTTCCTTTCATCTTTTTGAGCAGTGTTTATTCAACTGAAAAACTCTTGTTCTTCAGAAAACGGAGATCTGCAAAGCAATAAATAACAAATGAACTGCATCAAAGTCAAAACCTGACAGGTGGGATTTGTTTTTAGGCTGCACAAATACCTGACCATCACACTGATCATTTTCAAGTTGTGTACTTATTAAACAACAGCTGCATACTTGAAACTGACCGGCTCTTCAAATGCAATCATCTCTCTGAATGCAAACATAGAATTTAACTGATTATAAATAAAGCAACAATGTTACTTGAAACATCAGATTCTGTGTGAACAGATGTTCTGGGAGTCTAACTGGATTCTAATAGTGCTAATGCTGCTAACATGTGGTGAACCTGACTTTGATTATTCTGTGTTGCTTAATAAATATCATAAGTTGTGAAGAATGAGGCTAGAGCTGGCGGCTGTTCAGAGGCTGACATGGTGTCACTCCAAATAACTGCAGCCAGCAAATTTGTTGGCAGGAAAGCTATTTCTACCTGATGCAAATCCATCCTGTCTGAAAAGTGTAAGCAGTTTGACAGCTAGCACCAGATGTCCTCCTCCTAACTCAGAAATCTGCTCCAAAACTCCCAAAATTTTAACACTTACATAATATTTTACTTTCTTTCAAAGTGACTTTGGCAACTTTAGCACTTAACTGCAGAATATCTGTCTGTAAATTCTGTGTTTACAATTGCTAAGGGTTTAATTTCAAATAGATGTCTAGATTAAATCAGTACTTCTGGATAAAACAGACTAGTGTTTGAGTTTTAGATCTATGAGTTGTGCTTCATATTTTAAAAAGTGCAGCAAAATCTGCAGCAATGCATCTTCTCCTTCTCTCTTCTGGTGTCTGGACATCGCCCCAAAATACACGCTGTCCGTAGTTTTCATCGTAACCATTTCTTCAGCAGTGAATTCCACCAATAATGAGTCTCGCTGTATTTCTGTAACATGCCATTTTTCATGTGTGTGCCACAAATAAATCAATCCTTTGATCTTTTATTACCTAGGATTTAATTCCTGGTTTAATAATGACATCTGGGTGCAATGGCTCATTAAAGATAGAGATTAAGTTCACAAGCCCAATGTGTTCTGGAACAAACAGAACAATTATGTAACATTAAAGTTACCTGTAGTTTACAGGCCAGCGGACCATCCACATGCGATGATAGGAGAGTGAGGTGACGGAGAAGCAGGTGACCAACGTTAAGGTGTAGAAGGTAGAGACAAACACCTTGCACAGACCCTCGTTCCAGTCATAATTGGAATGCTGGCGCCGCAGCGTTATGACACAGTACATGGTGATGGGGATGGCCATGTTGAGGATATGCGTCCCCGCCAGCGTGCAGATGAGGAACTCCAGCGGCTTCCACTTCTTCTGCTTGGCACTGACGCTAAGGATACTCCAAGTGTTGGCCAGAATGGACACGCCCGAGCAGACCAGCCAAGCCAGCGTGTTGGCATTGATGACGTCATCCTTCATGGTGGTTACCTCATCCACCATGTTGTCGCGGGGCAGGGCACAGTCTGAAGTGCCGCGAGGAAGCGTTGGCTAGAGCAGGTCCACAAAAGGAGAAGGAGGTGGTGGCGACGGGCAGGAGGGGACGCAGGGCGTCGAGCGGGGCAGGCATCCTATCTGGGTGGGCGTATACTCTCCATGGGTTGAGCAGAGCAGAAAAAGTTTGCAGCTTTGGTGCAACACTGAGCTGTAGGCGTGGAGCTACAGAGGAAGAAGAACAGGAGAACAAAGGTCAGTAGATCTTTTCTCTATGTAAAAGTTTTTGCACCCCTCAGTACATGAAGTAAAATGTCTGAAAACAGTCAAGTTATATTTCATTCGTTTTAAATGTTTTATATAATGGCTGCTAAAGAAAGTGTTGATAAATAAAAAACTGTTAAATAATTTAAAAAAAACACTTTAAACTATATGTTTGTGAGCATGTGTGTCATCCCATCAGGTTTCTTGTTATTTAAGTAAATAATTTTGACAACTACATCCTCAATAAACAATAAAACTCCATTCCATTTTTATCACATCAAGATAAACTGGCAGCTATTTCTATTCATCTGTTCCCTTTTGATCAATACATGCATCAAGTCATCTTGAAACAAAAAGCTACCAAAAACTAATCTGTAACGGTTTAGGGATCATTTCCAGCACATCACAGCTCCCAACAATCGTCCCCGTTGGTTCCCCCACAGTGCAGAGAAAAATGCTTGGCACAGCTGGAGCCCGTTGTCACATCCATTTCCTGTCTCTTGGCTTGTCCAAACACTCATGTGCTGAAGGCAGGGACCCACGAGGACGGAACACTGAAAATGACAAGAACTGCGTCACCATCACCCTGCTCATACTTCCACTGATCTAATTCTCCCCCTCACTCCTCTCTACAATAGCACACTAAATGTCACCCAGACCTGCTTAAACAAGTATCTATGTTCTCTCGGGAACAGTTAAAGCATGAGCAGTGGTCCTGTCAGCACATAAAATCCACATTCTGCCGGTTAAATAAATGTTTATGTTAAAGCAAACAAATATGAACACATATATATCTAAACAAGGGCAAACATTCCCAATTAGACTCTATGGAATGCTCTAGTTGCAGCTGTATTTTAAGATTTTAAATAACATGTTGGCCAGAAGGTGCCTCTTTATTGGATCATCGGTTAAATAAAATTCTGCTTATAGAGATTACCTACAAGCAGCAACTCTTAAAAAGCTGAGATTAACAAGCATTAGTAGGTGAAGGTGGGTGCTACAGAGCTCCCCCTGGTGGTAGCTGAAGTATACGGCATTTTAGAACTTTAAAAACTGGGGGGAAAAAGGTAAAATGAGCAAAATGTTTATATCTGTTACCAAAAATACTGTCAGCAGCAGCACTCAGTTTCACAAATTTGGTGCAGGATGCAGAACCCAAATATGCCAGTTGCTTAGAGACTGATGTCTACGCAGGATGTATTTGTAAAGCATTCAGAAACCTGACCTGACCTGACCTCAATGTGACTGGATGTGGAGAAGTATTGTCACCGTACGCTGTGCCCAAGATTACATTTTTTTAAACTAGAGCAGGACTGCGAGCTCTGCAGGTCGCCCACAAAAAAATGTTCCATGAGCCGGTAACACTCATGAGATTATTTATTGTTTTGCTTTTCTTTGTACATTTTTTTGTAAGTCAGAATCATTTAGAGCCAGATGTAATGAGTTTAGTTGGTAACATTATCATTAATTGCCATCATGATCAGAATTCCTCTGACAAAGAGCAAAAAGTTGCACAAAGTTCAATTTTACGTAAACGTTTATGCTCAAAATTGAAATACTAAATATGGATTGATGTCAGCTGTTCACATTGAGATAAAGAAGCCCTCTTTAGTGTCAACTCCCCCTGAAAAATGTATTTTTCTGTGTGCCAAATAAAATGAACCAAGAGCAAACAATATTCTGGATTGATGATAATATTCTATCTTCCCCTACTGGGGGGGGGGGGGGG
>SSNR01000215.1:1074512-1097510 GCA_006937965.1 Callopanchax toddi
GGGGGGGGGGGGGGGTCAGTTTGCCACTGAAGGTTTACCAACTATTTCTTTTTCTTTTTTTACTAAAGTTACATATATTTGTCTTAAAAATGTATCCATGTAAAACTGAACATGGCACACTGACACAATACCCTCAGTTCTTCAGTCTGCTCTTCTCTCACACATTTTACTCAGTCATAACTGTATCCATGAAGCAAAAACCTTATCTTATCAAACACTGTGCCATAAGCAACAGACAATGTATTTACAGTCTTAAAAAGAGTCTTGGGTGTAAAATAGAATGAGTCATAGGTTTGATTCAGGGATTTGCAGGTGGTTGGGGCGGACTGAGCCACAGAGGACTCGGTTGAATCAAACAACAAATATTACTGCAGTGTCAGACATCAACCCAAAACTACCCACTCCTCCTGGTCCAGCAGGCCCCATGAGGGAGCCACGGTAAACAGGGTTTATTGCTTGGAAGAAATAAAGACAGATCCAGGAAAAGCAAAAATCAAAGCGTAAAGAGAAGATTCAGTAACTGAACGCTGGTAACAGTGGGACCATTTTAAGCTCAGAACAAACCAAGAACAATTTGTGACTGACAGCCAAACAGAGTCCCAGTTTGATATCCATTCAGGTTTTCAACACAGAGTAAGGAACATCCTAATCATTGAAGGCTGCTGGCAGCACTGGGGTTTTTTCTGAGGACATCTGCACTTCGTCTCAACCTTTTCTTACACTGTGTCATCCTGACCCTTTCTTATAAATGTGTGTGCTGAATAAAAGCAGTCCAGGAGCTCCTCTCAGCATGGTGGAAAGCACACATCGGAAAGGATCACAGAAACTGGTATTGTGCTTCCTCACAGATGAATTTAACCATTTAATGGATGGAATTTCTGGAAGGCGTAAAGGTTTTATTCCCTAAACATTAATCTAAAAATCACCCATTCATAAACTAAAATGTTAAATACGTTTTGAAGAAATATTCCAGTCACTAATGCATAATATCTATCATTATTAATATTTATAATCACAATTATCTTCTTAAATCTTTTATGTGAAGTCTATTTAGATGCACAAATGAAGCGTCAGAAAAAAGTGGTTCTACATCATTTTAGTTATAGGACACAAGATTAATACTTTTTTAGGAATACGGAATGTATTTTTATGCATATTTGGTTATTTATTTATTACTCAGCAATAAAGTGCATTGAGACTAATTACTACCAGTCATCAGTGAGGTTAACTGGGGGAAAAAATGCTATTCTATCCTCGTCTCGTCTTCTTCCGCTTATCCGGGTCCGGGTCGCGGGGGCAGCATCCCAATTAGGGAGTTCCAGACAGTCTTCTCCCCAGCCACTTCTACCAGCTCCTCCGGCAGGATCCCAAGGCGCTCCAGGGCCAAACCAGAGATATATTTTCTCCAGCGTGTCCTGGGTCGACCCGGGGGCCTCCTGCCGGCAGGACATGCCTGAAACACCTCCCTGGGGAGGCGTCCAGGGGGCATCCTAACAAGATGCCCGAACCATCTCAACTGGCTCCTTTCGACATGGAGGAGCAGCGGTTCTACTCCGAGTCTCTCCCGAATGTCCGAGCTCCTCACCCTATCCCTAAGGCTGAGCCCGGCCACCCTGCGGAGAAAACTCATTTCGGCCGCTTGTATCCGCGATCTCGTTCTTTCGGCCATTACCCAAAGCTCATGACCATAGGTGAGGATTGGGAGGTAGATCGACCGGTAAATCGAGAGCCTTGCTTTCCGGCTCAGCTCCTTCTTCACCACAACAGACCGGTTCAGCGTCCGCATCACTGCAGACGCTGCCCCAATCCGCCTGTCGATCTCCCGCTCCCTCCTTCCCTCACTCGTGAACAAGACCCCGAGATACTTGAACTCCTCCACTTGAGGCAGGATCTCTCTCCCGACCTGGAGTTGGCAATCCACCCTTTTCCGACCGAGAACCATGGCCTCAGACTTGGAGGTGCTGATCCTCAGTTGAAGACCATCTTGACAGGCTCTTCTGCCAGGCGTTCCCAGCAGACCCTCACTATACGTTTGGGTCTACCAGGTCTGCGTAGCATCTTCCCCTGCCATCTGATCCAGCTCACCACCAGGTGGTGATCAGTTGACAGCTCCGCTCCTCTCTTCACTCGAGTGTCCAAAACATACGGTCTCAGATCAGATGATACAACTATAAAGTCAATCATCGACCTGTAACCTAGGCTGCCCTGGTACCAGGTGTACCGGTGGGCATCCTTATGTTCGAACATGGTGTTCATTATGGCCAAACTGCGACTTGCACAGAAGTCCAAAAACAGAACACCACTCGAGTTCAGATTGGGCGGGCCGTTCCTCCCAATCACGCCCCTCCAGGTCACACTGTCATTGCCCACGTGAGCGTTGAAGTCCCCCAGCAGGACTATGGAGTCCCCAGTAGGAGCGCTATCCAGCACTCATCCCAGGGACTCCAAAAAGGGTGGGTACTCTGAGCTGCTATTTGGAGCATAAACACAAACAACAGTCAGGACCCGTTCCCCAACCCGAAGGCGCAGGGAAGCTGCCCTTTCGTCCCCCGGAGAAAACCCCAACATACAGGCAGAGAGTCTTGGGGCTAACAGAAAGCCCACCCCAGCCCTCCGCCTCTCACCCGGAGCAACTCCAGCATACAAGAGAGTCCAACCCCTCTCAAGGACTCGGGTTCCAGAGCCAATGCTATGTGTCGAGGTGAGCCCGACTATATCTAGCCGGTATCGCTCAGCCTCTTCCACAAGCTCCAGCTCCTTCCCCGCCAGAGAGGTGACGTTCCATGTCCCGATAGCCAGTTTTTGTGTCCGGGGATCGGACCGCCAAAGCTCCCGCCTCGGTCTGCCATCCGATCCACATTGCACCAGACCCTTCATGTTCCTCCTGCAGGTGGTGGACCCACAGGTGGATGAGCCCATGTATCCAGTTCGGGCTGGGCCCGGCCGGGCCCCATGGGCGAAAGCCCGGCCACCAGGCGCTCGCTCACGGGCCCCAACCCCAGGCCTGGCTCCAGGGTGGGACCCCGGTAACCCTCCGGGCCGGGTACACTGGCTCGATGATTGTACTTGCATGGAGAGTCTTTTGAACTGCACTTTGTCTCACCCCTCACCTAGGACCAATTTGCCATGGGTGACCCTACCAGGGGCACAAGTGCCCCAGACAACATAGCTCCTAGGATCATTAGGGCACTCAAACTCCTCCACCACGATAAGGTGACGGTTCACGGAGGAGCTATTCTATCCTCTTAGAAAGAAATCTTAGGAAAAATCTAGAAAATTGCTCTGGCGTCCAGATTTAACAGCAGAGGAATGGATGAATTTATTTCTAATGCTAGCTGTATCACCCAGCAGAGGCAGTGGTATGATCTGGGCTCTCTAGTTGGTCAGATCTGTTTGTTTAAGTTCAAATTCAACCAGCTGATCTGATCTAAAATGGTCTGTCCTGAAGGTCTGGGTAAATTAATAACTGGTAATGTGTGCTACAGGGAAAATATATCTTCTTCTCATGAACTGGGTACCACAGAGTCCAGATGTTATACCCCCCCCACCACCACCACCACCACCACCACCACTAAGCGCCTTTATTTAAATTTTTTGAGCTTTCATTGATGTTTGAAATAGATGTTAGAGGCATCCTACACATGACATCTGGGTAGAAATAAACACAATAAAATCTTCCTGGCTGTTTTAAAGCTGTAAAAAAGAAGAAGAAACAGGTTGCTATAATAGAATAAGCTGTAATAGAGATTAGAAAACTATATAATCGATTTGTTTTTCTGCAGAGTGCAGTAGTCATGATATTCTCTAAGGAGTATTAGCAGTATAACGGGAACAGCAGTGGCAGTAGTTGTAGTTTTATTTAAACACTTGACTGACGGGCTTTCTATCCACAGAAGAGCTAACAGCTCGATCACCCACAATCCCACAGGCCTCCGAGCCAAATCTGTTGTTTACACAAGGGAAATCAGCACAGACAATGCCTCACACACACACACACACACACACACTGAAAAGGCTTTCTCTCTCTAAGACCAAGACACTGATTATTAAATGAGTGGCACATACTGGAAAACAGAATTGGGTCATGCTTTTATTATTTGATACTTTCCATGAACTAAACAAACTGTCATCCTTTCTTATAACAGTTTTCTGTATATCTGCTCAGTAAACGGCTAAGTTAGCTTGGTTTAACAGGAATTTGTATAATATAAATAATAAATAAATAATTTGAAGAATGTTTGGAAAAAAACATTTTTATTGATCAAGTTCTATGTCATGAATAACAATAAAAGGGACTTCATGTGTGTGTGTGTGTGTGTGTATATATGTATTTTTTAATAAAGAAAGTCTATAAATCATAAATATTTAAAGAAAACTGAAAAATTTGTGGATAATGAATAATAAATAATGAATGTATCTGTTTATTTTGTGTTGTATTTCTTTGTTTTGCTATGATCATTGAATAAACATGAATAAAAAGAACCTAAATAGTACTTTTACTGGTATTTAATAATTGTATAATAGCATTTAGAAATGTAAAAACCAGGTCAGAGCTAATTTCTTTAATAAAACTACTAAAAGAAATGAAAGTGTCTAAATGTTATTTCTGTATGACAATTCCTCAAAGTTAATTAGGAGTTGCAACATTTTTATATATTCTTAACCTTTAAATAAAAAATAAAAAACAAGATCAAGTCAAAGGTTTGGTTACTTTCTTCCAGACTCATGTCGGAAAGTTATAGGAACTTTCCAACCTTTTAAAATGTTTTCTACAATCTTTTAATACAGTGCTCTGTTTTAAAAGTTTAAATGTCAGCAAAAGTCAAACTGTATCAAAAATATAACTTGTTAGGTCATGAAATATTATTCTAACAGTGATGTTCATGCCACAACTGTAGGGGGAGCTAAAGAGCAAAAGGAAGTTTATTTAATGCATCTCCAGTCACGATGCTGTCATTTTTAATGGACCTTTTTCACACTATAAAACTGACAGTGATGCAAAAGATTTATAAAATAGTGTTACAAGAATAACCCTTATAGTAGAAACCATTATGTCTTTTATTGAGAATTTTTAAAATTGTTTACCTTCATAATGTTTCTAACAAAAAACAACAACAGAATTATCAACATAGGGAGTTATTTAAAAACTGTTCTTTATCCCCTGAATGAAAAACTCATCTTTTGCCATATGAGTCACATTTTGGGAAAGCTTCACCTGAGACCATAATCAGCTGAAATACAGAGACGGTGACACAAATGTGTGGCCAGACAAATAATGGAAGGCATAAAGACAGATTTATTCATTTAAAAAGGAACAAACCAGCATCTAAAGACGATCAGACTGGTCAGTCAGCTGACACCATGGTGATATCGGTATAAAGCACGCACATCACAAACGTGTTAAATCAGTTGCAAAGTGAAAACTGATGTTTTGCTAAACCTATATTATATAGCTTTAAATGACTGGAGTTAACCGGGGGCCGACCCCTTTAACAAGCCCCCACTGCTGGGTTTGATGAATGGGAGTGTTTTGGCCCAGCCAGCCACTCATCTCTGAAGCTGTCAGAGGAAAACAATCTATGCACTGAGGAGAATTACTGCTTTCCCCAGAGAACGGGCTCAGTATCCGACAGTACATCTCTGATGTTTACACATGACAGGTGATTTATTTTGAAAGTACAGTCAGCAGGAAGGCCTTTAAAACACTGGGGCTCTGCACAAAATCAGCCTTTTTACTGGAATCTCAATAGAAGACATCAATATGAGATGTAAATATTTTTTATTGAGATGGAAAATTATGAGATCTGTCATATTAATTAGATTATCATGAAGTAAACATATAAAACTCAACAGGCAGATGGATAAATATGCAGGCCTTCTGTTATTCTATTTATTTTAGACCACAGAGGTCCATCCATCCTGGATAATCACTTACTGGAAGCTTTTACTTTGTTTTCATGGTAGGATAATATCACATACAGAAAGGAGTGACTGAGGGGCATCATGGGAAAACACGGTAGGACTGATCCAAAATACAGGAGGAGGGAATTATCTTTAAGGGAAGCGAGCACTAGAGTTTACAGCTATGGAAGAAATGTATAAAAAAGTCAAAGGTTTTTTAGTTTGGTCTGGGATTTGCCCAATAAATAAAGCTTTACTGACAACAAACAGAACAATGTGGTGAAAAAAACTTAAAAGTTAACTTTGTCAAAAGACATGATTAAAAGACTTGGACAGCATTATTGTTCCTGCATAGTACCAACAGTAAAACATAGGAGGTGAAGTCAGTATCTCACTGGGCTGTTGACGACAAATCATGAACACATTTCACAAGGAAAGTTTCCAAAATGTCTTAAAACATTCCTGAAGGTTCTCAATTTCCTCGCACGAGTCACAGGGCCTAATTAAGGACACTTTTGTTTAATGTGCAACAATAAAATTTGCACAAATAAATAATTATGTCCGTCACATTAGCTGGCCATATAAAAAACAACTCTCAAATCTGTCATAATAAAGTGCAACTTCAACAGAAAACGTACATTTTTTTCAAGAAATGTGTGCCTCCGTCAAGTCACAGCTCAGTGAGATATCAGTTAATATTAGGGCTGAACTAAAGCAAAGACTGAACGGGAGCTGATACTTACTAGTGCATTATAAATACAAGTTTGGCTAACCACACAAAACACACAGTCATAAGAATAAAGCCAGAGCATGAAATCAATGGAAGGTGGACCCAAAACGCAGACATGGACACAGTCTCAAAGAACTTAAATTAAAAATATATACTTTTAATAATAAAACAAGAAGCTGGTGAGGAAGCACAAAACCTTCCTAAATAGAAATCACAGTCTGACAACAAATAACTGGGCCGCTGAGAGGAAACAAGGAACAACTACACTATTAGAAAAGGGAGGATAAAAACAGAAACAAATAACATGTAATCTGTTGTTCATTACATCATCCAAAATGCTAAGTCACCATCAGTGCACAAACACAGGATGAGAAAAGTAATTAATTACTAGCAGAAGTCCCTACCCACTTTATGACCTAATTACTTAACTGTCCATCAACTTTACTGTAGGTGGGTTCATTTAAATGACTGGTCGATACATTAAATCTCTCAATCAGTCCACTGTAAGTCTGTGCAGCCTTAGTTATACACCGTAGGAGGGAAGCTTATAATCTACTAAAAACATGACAGCAGCAAGCAGAGATCTGTTAAACTCCAAACAAATATTTGTCTTTCTGACTGCGGTAAAAATCTATTTTACAGTGTCATTTTATTAAAACTGCTCATATCTTATCAGCATTTATAAGCTAAACATCACAGGTTCCAGTTCTACAAACATAATGTTGCATAGCAACTGCATCAGTCTTTAAGGAAACCTTTATTCAAAAGGAAAAGTAACTATATGTATTTCACTCATCAGTTTAGATTTAAAGTGTTAAATCTTTCTTTGTCAAGTGATTTCAAACTATTAGCCTTTCCAGTTGACACAGCTGCACTGTTTCGCAAAAGCATCTTTACTTTAATATGATTTCTTACAAGAAACCAAGAAATATCCTAAACAGCTTCCAAAATATTGGGAAATTATCAATACAGGGTAAAAGTAAACAGAATTTTCTGTTGTTTTTTGGTTTATGACGGAATCAAAGGTAACATCATCGTTAGTGAATCAACCTCCTCTCTGTTTCACTTCTTAATAATAACTACGGTATATATAAGTCTTCTGCACTTTTTTAAAGGAAACTACTGACTGAATAATAAGTACTGTATATTTAGTATTATTAACAGTCTGCTTATTTGTAATATTTAGCTTCACTGAGCCAGTATGCAAAACAACCATTTCCAATAAATTGTAATTTTATTTTAGATTTTTGATTATGTGTACAAAGGGCATATAAAAAATTTTAAATAACAAAATCAAATAATATAATAATAATAATAATAATAATAATAATAATAATAATAATAATAATAATAATAATAATAATAATAATAATGTCTTGTTTGGAAGGTCCATAATCCGTGTATCATTCGATCCATCCATTTTCAATAGAAAACCAAAAATCAAAAAGAAAACATGATTTATTTTTTGTTTTTGAAACAAATAGAAAACAAAAACTGTCGTGTTTTTCATGTTTTCAATTCTAGTCTCGGATCAAGAACACAAAGTTTATAAACAAGCCGTAAGAACGAATTTGATATTAAAAACCAAATTGAAAAACAATTATCAGAATTACATTTTTGATTAATGAACAAATTAGGTATTTTTAAAACTATAGTAACAAATAGAAGTTACCAATTTAAAATTACTAGTTATTTATATTTAAATTATTAGTTTTGATTCAAATAATAAAGGTCTAATTGGTCAAAAACAACAAAACATACACATTCTTGTTTTCATACGTGAACCGTGTTACAAGAAAATCTGACCCATCAGAATATGTGACTGCAGGGGGCGCTAGTGTGAATTCCTCTGCATTCACCGCTGCTTAACTACTACTCCTGGCTACTTGAGGGTCACATATTATATTAAATGTCTGCAGTAAGGAGGGTGGTATAACTCTTAATAACAGCCCCCCCTCGCCCTTCCAACAAAGCATACATGATCATTTATTAAGTGCTAAACGATTTATTACACAGCTACAGTGGGCTCACATATTCAAACAGCAGCACAGGTATTCAGTTTAAGGGTTCAAACAAAGAAAATTAATTACATTTTCCTAATCAATGTGATAATAAACAAATGTATGAAGAAGCCATAAAGCTTAAATTAAGAATTCACACTAGCGCCCCCTGCAGTCACAGATTCTGGTGGGTCACAGATTTTGTTGTAGCACCTGTTCTAAGTAAATAAAGAGCGTTTTCTCGTTCTCATTTATTGCATTTTTATTTTATGATGTGCAAAATGACAATGCAGATTTAAAAATGTTTAGCGTTTTTCAATTTTGAGATGAAAATCAAATGTGTCTCTTTTTCTTTTTTAGATTGCATTTTCTGAAACTAAATTTTAAATGCCAAAAACACACTGACCTTGGAGCCAGTGTAACAGCTCTACTTCATCAAACTGGGAAACAAATAAGAAGCAAAAATGTCTTTTCAAACAAGACTGATAATATAGAAATACATTATTGGTTTGCAGGCAAAAAGAGAAAATAACTGAGCTGTGTAGATGAAATATCTTCTTTCTTTATGGACTGTTACACAAATTTAGAAATAACTAAAAGGAGGTTCAGATCATATTTACAGCAGCGTGGCTCTGACTGGAAAATAAAACCAGCTCTCAGTAGTTTTTTATAGAACACACACACACACACAAACACACACATTTACAGCACTTATTGTATGCACTGCTGCACTCTATATGCAGGACTTTCTAGTCACTGACATCTTATTAGCTTCTGCACTTTAACATATCTAAAAACCAACCACTCTCACTTCATGGCACTACTTCAGTTTGTTTTATATCAAAAGTCAAACGCTGCTGTACATGTCTGTAGTCCATGTTTTGGTGAGTCCTTACATATTCTATATGATCATCTTTCCATGGAGTGTAGCTCTCCTTTGGTGCCGTTACTGCAAAATGTAAACTAACAGCAGAGGACAACAGACAGCAAACAAGCAAGTGCACTACTCAAGGACTCAACAATAACAATAACATGTTGTGAGCACATGCCCCTTCCGTTTAATCACAGCATTTCACTAATGCACAGCAGGGTGGCAGAGTAAGTTGGCAGGCTGCTCTCTAACCAGGTCTGAGCCCTGTGTCAGCTCGGCTCATCAGAAGTCTCTAAAACAAACCACTAAAGCTCAATGGTCATCAAAAATAAAAATATAAAGCTCTGACACTCTGCTATTAGGACACGCAAGCCAGTATTATTTTTGATGCAGGCCTTTAAAATCATCTACATCTCTTAGAGCTGAGCTAATAGCTAGTCCAATCACAGCTGAGACCAGCGAGTCTTAAACAGCTCCATTCGCTTAGATTTCATAGTGGTTCCTGAAACATTGTTTTATAAACTTTTACACTGCCAATAAATTTGAATTACATGAAATTTTGACAATGAAGGATCTTCTGTAGTGGTCTGTGTTGCAGCGGATCTGAAGAAGTCTTTCACTGGGTTACTGTCTGGTGAAGAGGACCCTCAGGGTCGACCATCATGTTCTTCATTTTATGAAGTGTCTTTCTTTGTCCAATCAGCTCTAGAGGCTCCAGAGTGCCCAGAACAGACTCAGCCATCTTATCAGCTCGTTCAACATCTTATGATCTCTGGCTCTGATGCTGCTACCCCAAACAGATGACAGCAGATGTGACTGCACTCTCCACAACAGACTTAGAGAACAGATTAAACATTTTTCTGCAAACACTGAAGGATCTCAGTTTCCTCTACAAGTCCAGTCTGTTCTGTCCCTTCTTGTAAACATCTTTACTGTGTCTCCAGTCCAGGCTTCTGTCCAAGTGAACACCAAGATATTTATATTCCTCCACTACCGCTGCTTCTGCTCCCATAATGGAATCCTGCTTCTCCTAAAACCCACAATCTTCTCCTTTGTTTTGGAGATTATAAATGTAATTTAATCAAGTGTTTGGGTTGTGTCAGAT
The DNA here is from genome assembly GCA_006937965.1 of Callopanchax toddi. Taxonomy (NCBI): domain Eukaryota; kingdom Metazoa; phylum Chordata; class Actinopteri; order Cyprinodontiformes; family Nothobranchiidae; genus Callopanchax; species Callopanchax toddi. The sequence continues at coordinate 1,085,120 of SSNR01000215.1, forward strand.
CAATATCATGGTATCAGCAACTCAACATCCTCTCTGTCTCAAGTATCTCAGAGTTTTTCTCCATCTACTGTACCTACTGTCTAAATCTTGACATTTCTGTGCCTGTCAGTGAAATTGCTTTTTTCTTTTCTCCCAAACATCTGTCCATGTAGGGCCTTCATGAATCCATTGATCCATCAGTCTGCCTTGACTCAGATATGGCATCTGTGGCCGACTTTGCTCCATCTTCTCCTATATCTGTACTACTTTTCTACATAAGAAATTAATTGAACCTTTACAATGATGCATGGGTGTAGATTTAGCATGGATGAACGTGACATGTCCCCACCAATGTCCCACCTGGACATGTGTCCAGGGTAAGGAGGCGTACGTGTCTGGATCGACCAGCGCGAGCCCCTTAAGGCCCGCACTGGGCCGCTTACGCCAATGGCACCTGCTCTGGGTCTGGATGTGGACTGGACTGGACTGGCCATCGAGCGTTTTCCCAGTGATGGTAACTTTCAGCTGGTCCGGACCGGGACCAGCATTACAGGACTGATCGCTTTAATCTGCACTTCCTGCTTTGGAGCACACTATAACACCCCCTCCGTGTCCCATCCTGGTCCTCACCAATGTCCAGAGCAAATCTACGCCTTTGCAATGATGCATACAGAATATGCATACTAACAAGTCTTGTGTCCATCTCTGATACACCCAACAACTGCAGATTCATCTGAGTGTTTCTGCAGATGACAGGTTCACTTGTACTGAAAGTCTGAGGTGTACAGAGTTCAAAGGAACAGTGAGAGTACAGTACCCTGAGGAGCTCCTGTGCTGCTGACAACCTGGTCAGACACACAACCCTTCAGTCTCACAAACTGAGGTCTGTTTATCAGATTAATCCAGGTGACTGTGGAGGCCTACACATGTGCCTTCTGGGGTTTCTCACATAATAAACCAGGCTGGGTTGTATTAAATGCACTGGAGAAATCAAAGAACATGATCCTCACATTGCTGCCTGCTGTGTGTTTGTTGGAGCAGGTATGTGACGGCTGAATGATGGTGCTGTTGCCTCGCAGCAAGAAGGTCACAGGTTTGATTCCCAGCTGTGGCCTTGCTGCGTGGAGTTAGCATGTTCTCCTCATGCTTATGTGGGTTTCCTCCAGGTACTCTGGTTTCCTCTGAGAGTGAGCTTGCATGGTCTTTCTTGCAAGGCTTGGTGGAACATGCAGCCAAATTTGACAACTAAGTGGGTTTCTTAACATGTCACAATAACATGATTTTACATTCGCTTGTCAAACCTGCTGTAGCTCTGTTAAACGAGTCAATGGTTGATTAGATCAGATGAAAGTTGTGTTGTGTTGATGGGAGTATTATTGTACTTAACATCAGCAGAGGCAGGATTTGGAGGAGACTTTATTTCTTAAAGTCTTAACTCTTAACTGTGTGCATTTAATATCTTCTGTTTGACTTCAGCTGCAGCTCAAACACAGCAGCAATATCTGCTTTTATTGTTCTGTTTTTGTGATTCAGGGTCTTTAATGAAATCAGTTAGGAGCTTTTTATTTTTTTAAAACACACACACACACACACACACACACACAATTGTGATGCAAAGTCTGAGTGGAGCAGCGGTTTAATTTATTTTCCATTGACGTAATGTTGAGATTGTTCTTATAAGCAGCAGATAATGAATCAAATTTAAAGCTGTTGTTGCTTCAATCTGTTGATTTGACTGCTTGCAGGTCAGACTTGTGCTTTGTTGACAGTGACAAATAAAGGTTGCCGTCAGAGATTTGTAATTTGAAGTGCCAGGGTAATCATTCAGACATGTCTAAAAAAAGCCTTGGATACGCACTGATCACATATCAGTTTGTTGGTCTTATTGGATGACTACTTTCTATGCCAAGCAGCACATCAATATTTTAGGCACAACATGCAAAATTCCCTCATCACACATGAAGATACAAAATAGTACTACCAAACAGTGCCAGCACTGTTATACTTAAAGGACTTTGTTCATAAAAACTTGATTGCAAACTGATTCCAAACAATCAGGATGTTGTTTAATGTTCCAGCAAAAGACTTAAAAGTGCTTTTACTAGTTTTGTAACCATCCCAAACACAACCCTGGAGACTTACTTTCCTGTTTATGATCAGCTACCTCAGAGTAAGACTAGCTCAAACACTGGGCATTGTACAGTAGAGGACGTATTCTTGGATGCTGGCACGTCGTTACCACGAGGCTTCCAGAGAGGATAACAGTTTTAATGTGCTCTTAATACTTAGATGATCGCAGTCAATGTGCTGTTGGTGAGTGAAAAATAGAACAGTGTGAATGCAGACTAACACGATCGCAAAATGACAGAGCCAAATGTGTGACAAACAAAATGTCACACTGAGATCCGTTTTGAAGCTTTGTGGTGTAGCAGCAACTGTCACACACGGGTCATAGTGCTGAGAAGTGAAAGCAATCGCTGGCTGCTTTTACTTCCCGACCTGGAATGACACGTCGTCCACTTTTCTGGATACATTTTCATGCTGTAAATCACAGGCACAGTTTTAAAGGTTCAAATTTGCATACCTATCCTGGAAAATGAATATTCCATTGATATTCTGACTACACCTTGAGCAATCCATCTGCCAACCTCCTCAAGTTTGCAGACGACACAATGGTCTGCATACAGGCGGGAGGCGGAGCAGCAGATCAAGTGGTGTGGTCAGAGTAATGTTGACTGTAAAATCTGGGGAGATAGCAGCGGACTTCAGGAGGAGCAATCACACTTTTGTCCCCTATCACCATCCATAGAAGCTCTGTGTTTATAGATATGTCCGAATTCAGGATCTGAAGTCGTCAACCTACATAAACGCAGTCATCAAGAAGGTCCAAGAGAGGTTATTTAACCTGCCACACAGTTACACTTTTACTCCGCCATAATCCAGTCCATTCACCATGGTCTGGTTTGGCTCAGCAGACAAACTAGATGGGAACAGACTGCAGAAAGCAACACTGGTGCCAATCTGCCCTCCATCTAGGACCTCTAGAGTGAGGAGACAGGCAAGTAGCATCAGCAGAGACCCCTCTCATCCAGGATATACCTCTCACTGCCTCAGAGCTGCAGATTACAACACTTTGTTTCTCCAGGTCATCAGTACACTGAACAGCCACCCATAACACAGGCACAAAACACTCACTCATGCAAATAATAACCAATATCCTCTGTTTATACTGTGGTCTATACTGCTTACTCTGTGTTTAATTATGTTTATATGCTTCACCTTTATGTTCAGGAAATATGTCGGGGTGTTTTGGATAAGAGTGCAAAAGAGCAACAAACAAAAAAAAAATCAACCAGATTCTGATTCTAAAAGTGCAAGAAAGACATGAAGTGATCCAACTAAAGGTGGATGTACATCACTTTCCCAAAATTGGACTTTAAATGTCCCATTTGCAGCCTGTTATAATTAGAGCAACTCAGGAGGTTTGAACAGAAATCCTACACTGTATCTGGGTTATTAATATTAGTAGGTGCTCTGTCAATACCTGTCACCTCCTCAGAGTAATTACCAGCCTCCCAGCACACAGATCTACAGTGTGTCATTTGTCTTTTAATAAGGACACTTCCGGATTCCGTGCCATTTGATTTGATATAGGTCAGATCAGCTGTACTTTTTCTTATTATTGAGCTTTTATTGCAGCAGGACACCAGTTTGGATTGTTGTTTTTTGTTTGTTTCAATTACCCATCGACTCAATATGTAATGAACACAATAAGCTGGTTTATCTTACCTCTTATTTTTCCTCCACAGAGTGTTTAAGCTGCTAGCGGCTCGTTTTTTCCTCCACGGAATGAAAGACGGCCGTTTCGTCACAGTTCAAGTCCGTTAAAGTGGCTTTCCTGCGTTTAAATCCCCAAGCTGTTCACAGACGGCATCAAGTTAAAGGAATGACCTACAAAAAGAAATGGTGAGCCCCCCCACGCACCTCACCACAGCTGTAGTTACTCCTCTTCTCTTGTTGCCCTCTTTTGTTTCATTCACGAGAGGGAGAGAGAAAAAAACGGAGGGGGGGGATTATCGACCCGTTTTAGGTTTGTCTGAACAGCAAAACGGCAAAGTTTCTCCTCTCAGTCAAAGCTAGCTGAAGGTAAAAAGCCGAAAATCTTGTTTTCTCCTCCGAGGCGAGCGATGGATGAGGCATGGGGTGATGGACGCGCGCTCCCGACTGCTTAGGCGCGCTCGTGAGTCAGCCACAGCGTGGCCGTGGGAGTGAACCGCAATAAGGAATAATTCATAGAAAACAGGTCCTCGTTTATGTTTCAGCAGAGCCTCAAAGACACCGCGGCATCTGAAGCCACGCGGAGCCTGATTTTTATTATAAAGGCTCATTTGTTTACTCTATGACTTATTTTTTATTTCAAGATTTATTTACATCTATTCCCAGGTATAAATGGCTTTAATGGTTGCAGCTTTCTCATGTTTTTTTGTTCCGTCTTTAAATGGGTCTTTCATTGACATTATAGGACTTGTTATGTAAGACTCCATCCCTGGATGATTCAGATAGAGCTTTCCCCCCGCTGGGCTCAGATTGTACCCAGTGAAAAAAAAGAGGAAATAAAATAAAAACACGCACACTCACACACACACACACACACACACACACAGATCAAGTCTTTGGTGTCTTGTTTTTCACCACCATGATGAGGACTACCTTATTTATTTATTTATTTATTTATTTATTGAATGGTGCAGAAGAGCAGCTCACCGTTTCCTGCTTTCCATTCATTAAAAAAATCTCCTGTGATGCATTCAGCTACACCTGGGAGCTGTCCATGCAGCACACAGCCAGGCTGTTCAGTGTGAAGTGCCTCCTTAAAACATAGTAAACTGATCCAGTTACACTCACTACAGAGAATACCATCTAATCACTTTAGGTTTGCAGCAAAAACAGCTCTTTCTGCACAAATAAATTGTGTGCTAATAAAAAGAAATCAATCAGTGTGACACAGCCTATAAGGTAGTCCTGTTTTTTAACCTTCTTTTCATGTAAACAATGAAAAGCAACAAATACAATCAGAGCAATCTCAATTTGGAGGATCGGAGAACATTTCTAATAGTCTAACCTAGCATAAAGGACAGCCAATAAATAAGACTGCCTTGCTTACCATAACTAGATTAATCATTTCTCTTTATAGTTTGAATATATGTAGAAAAATGCAGTTTGTTACTTTTCTTTACGGCCGTGCATTCGTGTGACGATAGCTGTTCAGGTTTTGTTTTTGCACATTAAAAGTAGATCAGTCCACCGTTAAAACTGGACAAGGGGAGAGAACTTGGGTTTGCAAGATGCTAGGTGACCTGGAAGTAAAGAGTAACAGAAGGCGTTCCCGCCCACTGGCTCCACAGGCGCCATGCTGCCCTCCACTCTCACCATCATCTGCACAATGATCCATCAGACACACAAAAACTCTTTGTTACTAAACACTATTGCAACACAATGTTGCTTCCTGTAAAGATGAGTGTTAACATAAAGATGGCCAACTTTAGGAGTAAGTAGGTCTGCTGTAGCTTAAAGAGATGAAGGTTCCAGGCCAGACAAACGATTACCTATTTCTCTCAGCAAGGAAAGCCCTGCTGGCTGCATGCCCAGATAAGTTGGTGGAATTTAGGGCTCGCATCTCTGCTCTGCTCTGTGAAGGAGCTCCAGGAAGCACACACAAAATATTGTGCAAAAATAAATAAACAAACACAGCATTGATTTTTTAAACCAATTTTTGTTAGAGGTTTTTGTCTTTAAGTGTATGCACCTTCTGCCAGCAAACCCATAACAGAAGCATATCCTCAAACAAATATTGATGAAATTATTTGCACAAGTGAGGCCTGGGTATACCCGCACACAGTTCAGGTCGATACGCTTTGCCTCTTGCGAAGTCACTGCTACCAGAGAATGACTGAAGAGACATCCTTGAGTTATTGGCACAACAGCGAAAATGCAAAGTCACATAGTGATGAAATGCAGGGGTTTGTTGTTTTTTTGAACGACGCCTCATTTTGTCTATTAACGTGCCTTCTGAGTCCGTAATGGTTTTCCTGCTGCACCAGAGGATCGTTTATAAAAGCAGTCTTGAAGGTCTCTCTGGGACACAGCATTGAGTGCGCTCCTATTCCCCTGATTTAGATGCAAAGACATAAGTGGAAATGTGAGATCAGCATTTTGTTCTCATTCATTATTCTTATTCTCTGGTGAGAAAAGCAGTTTAACATTGCTGGGGTCACTGTCTTTAGTGTACTAAATATAAACTCTAGGTCTTGCCAGGCTCATAGATTATTTGTGACTCTCTAATGATACAATTTACAACGGACATTAGCATTTTTATTGCTGCTGAGAAACATATTTTATATTAGTTTGAAGAGAAAGTGAGAGTTATAATAATGTTATCTCTTCCATTTTAAGCCCAATCTTCCACATAAGTAACCATGGTTACCGTAATGTGTCCATACTTTAAAAAAAAGCAGCTACCACCATCTGAAATGGCTGAAGCCGATAACGGATGTTGTTATGGATGATGAGACCGGAGTGTTTCTGAGTGTTTTTGGAGCAGGGACCAGTATACGTTGCACACAACGAAGATGATTTTCAATGAGGTCGTATTTCCCAGAAGTCTCGTCTCGCTATCTGATTTGCATCCTGTCCTCCCCGTATTGTGTCTTCCTTCCCTGTGTTCCTCTCCCACAAGATGCCTCCAGTTCACTGGGGTTAAAAATAGACATATCCCTCCAGTGCGAGCTTGGGCCTAACTTTATTTTCACAGGGGGAAATGAAAAGCACACACGCTGCTCGGGCTGGAGGGACAGACAGAAAAACAATAACCTTCAAGATCCAATGACAAAACGGTTTCAGTCCCCACAAGAAAAGCTGTAAAAGAGGGAGCAAACGTCCGAACAAAAAGGCATTTAACGTGTTTAGATCATATAAAACCGTTTTGCTTTGTTTTGTGCCAGACTGAAGCCTTCCAACTTCTCCTAACAAATCTGGCTCTAGTTTTAAAGTGTGTAAAACTACACAATGACAGGCATTTGCTTTAAAAATGTATTTATTTTTATCAGGCAGCAAGTGATCTACGTATCTACTCTGTGAACAAAGAGGGCAAGGCGGGTAGATGGTGAGATAGAGGAGGAGACGTGAGGAGAAATGAGCAAGAAAGCGACATTGCGAAGAGAATGGAGATGGATAAGAACATGACACAGGCTGAAGTCAGAGTGTGACAGACATGAAGGAGGAGGAGGAGGAGGAGAGTGCAGAGGAAGGAGGGGGTGTTGGAGAGATGCTGGATGAGTCAAAACCCCTGAGCTCCTGTGAGTTCTCTGTGAAAGACACTGTGCTGAAAAGATGGATAACATGTGCCCTCTCTGCCAAGACACGCCAACAACAATGACATAATTATCATCAAACAAGCAAAGACACGCGGCGAGAGCCTCCGACTCACGCTTGGATCTTTAATTTATTATTAATCACTCAGTCATCATTTGCCTTGCGCTCAGAGTATCATTGTGTGCTGACATCACTGCAAACAAAATAGTGTTAGCTCTTGAAAGTTAAATACATTAACAAAATACTTTTACAACAATATTGTACACAGCTTCACGTGAAAGCTTTGGTATGTAGCAGGGCTGGAGACGAATATTCACAGAATCAGGTTCAACATCACAGAGCGAGAGAGGAGAGGCGCTTTCACTCCACCATACTGTATATATTGTGAATGTGGGGCTTGGTGTTAGATCCTGGTGAGCCACAGAGTCACTGCCGGCGCTCTCTCTCAGCGAGTCTTTTTGCTTTGTTCTGGACATAACGTGCTTCGCCTTCTTCGAAACGTTTCTGCTCCTCCTCTCCTTCAATCTGATGAGAAAAAAGAGCAAAAATAAATGATTTGTTTTTAGATGCATTCATCATCTGCACATTACTGGAATGCTGAATGGGCTGTAATCTTAGAGGGAATTTAGCTCCAATCTGATTTACTACGCTGCGCTGTTCTAACAGCCTTTCATCGTTATGGTGATAAACAGAACATGTGGTGGAAAGTTGAAGAGGTTGCTTTATTATAACAAACACATCTGGATGCTTTTAAAGGAGTTTTGGTAATTTATTAGACAACAATAATGTGTTATCACCCGTCAACAAAAGGCAAGAAGTGGGCAATAATGTTTTGCTTGTTTCTGTTTGTTAGCAAAATACCTCATGAACCACTCAATGGAATTAACTCAATCCAAGATAGCCACCACAACTCATCACCGTTAGCAAACACAAATAACTGCTGTCAATTCTTCAGATATTGAGCTAAAATTTGGTGTCATAGTATCTGATAAACTCCATCACCAAACGTTGAGTCACATCTTTACTTTAAACTTTGCCATGTAACTGTTGGATTCAACCGTGTTTGTCTACTAGGGGTGCAACGGATCATCATCGATCCGTGGTTCGTACGGATCACTCTCTACGGTTCGGAACGCACGTGGTTCGCGGTTCATGTAGAGCGCGTGCGTCGCTAAATAATCCCCGACGTTCTGTGCTCACGCGCTCTGAATCTGCAGATAATTCCCCTCTGAGAAAGGCGTTCATTTTGCATCACGTATAGAGGTTAACTCTGTTGGCTTCAGCCGTTTTAGTACACCAGAACGAAGGATCCCTGTTCAATATCCAGTCTCTGCTGCGCACGTGCGCGCGCGCTGCCTCTGATTCCTCCGTCTCTCTCTCCGTCAGCTGGAAATCCATCTTTCTGATAGACAAACTAGATTCACCTATTTGTGTCTAAGATAACGTTATGTTGGGCTTTTATACGAGCTAATAAACGTTAATATAACCGGAGTTCAGTCAGGAGCCACAAAGCAGCGCCTCGTGCGTCACGCCCCTCCGCCCCCCCTCTCCCCAGCTGTGACCGCTAGTTTGACAGAAGCAGGTCTGTGACCCTGAGGTGCGCATATGAGTCTATCTCCCCCATTAATTAGTTTTAATATGATTCAAAACTTTATTGAAGCATCAGATTGACATCTTGAGTTAAATGCAGTCTGTATTTATGAGGATTGAGCATAAAAAAGTTGCTCAGTGTTTTAGAAAATAATGAGAGAGAAAAGTTTTTTGTCTTTTCTTTTTCATTATGCTGATCCGAAAATTGATCCGAACCGTGACTCAAAACCGTGAACCGATCCGATCCGTGAGCTTTCTGATCCGTTGCACCCCTATTGTCTACTAGCTAATAATGAATGAATGACTTCACTGTCAATGCACAGTAAGCAGTACAAAAAATTAAGATCATGATCGAATTATGAATCACTTAACAACTAATGAAAATTTCAGAAATTAATCACTGGATGCCCATCTACAATTAATCAATTTTTGGAGTTAAGCCCATTCAAGCTGGCCACCAGCTAATCAACCTTAGAAAACACAAAACTGGTTTAACTCAGTTCTACAGATGTTGAGTTAACATCTGATGTTGTGCAACGCATACTTTAAGGGCTACCAGATTGCAAGAGATCTTGCAATATTAGGTATTGTTTTTAATATTAGCCCAAAACAACTATGCCTCCTTTATTTATCAAGATAAAATGATCGACAGCTATATGTTCACAATGCAGACTAAAGTGACACCAATCAGATGTTTTAATGATGGTCTGAACAGCACAAAAAAGCTTTTACACACATCCAATCCAGGTCAATTTAATATGTGGTCCTAAATCAGGTGTGTATCTGGTGTTTTTCAAAGCAAACTCACTGCATTTCATCCAATTTTTACATCATTGACGCACGATGGACTTCACAAGTCAGAGTCACGAGTCAAAGGAGGCAGGAAGTGGTAAGACCACATATAAACAACAAACAAATTAACCTTACTTTTATCACTTGGTCACAATTTTGTGTTGGTTCCAATTGAAAAACAACTTTAGAGCTGATACAAACAAACAAATCCATGTGTGCAGCATGCAGTGTCACGCCTTCAGTGCATCGTGGGTCACTTCAAGGCTGTAGACTGTTCATAATGAAGTCTGATGGCAGCTGCATTTAAAATATGAAATTAACAACCATGCAAAAATAAAAATAAAAAAATCTGACCTTAGTAAAAAAAATAGAATTGAGCATTAGGTCCTGCAGTGGAGACATTCTAAGTTTAGAACTCTGGCTTAAAAGGCTGCAGGTAATAAGCATTTATTGAAGAAATGTTGGACCTTTAATTAATGCAACACTGATTCCAATACAAAGGGAAGGTGCTTTAGACACACAAAGTCCAAAAATGTGAAATAAAGTTAAAAACAAATCTATTTTCTTTGGCAACTGCTAACCCACCATCTTCTGGAACCATCAGATCACACTTTTTGACCAACCTTGAACAGATGCATAAAATATTCACACAAATATGGCATTCGACTTTTTCATATTAGTAAACCACTCACAGAAATTCTCTAAGAGCTGCTTTAAATAAAAACCATGTGTCGTTTTTGTTTGTAAAGCACTTTCAAGCATCTAAGGAACTTTTTTCTTCTTACGAGTAGCTAAGCTTGGCTGTTGATTTGTGGGAGGAAGAACTTGCTAGTTTGTACAGTTAATTGCCTGACAACCCAGGGCCTTAGACAATACCACCACCATCAACCGTGCCAATGTTTAATTGTATGGCATTGCCTGCTCCCCCACGACTTCATCAGAGCACTCGCTGCTCCAACAGAGGAGCATCTGTGAGCATGCAATACAGTATGTCTGTATAATGTACTGTAGAAGACTGGCATTCGTGTTCAGATGGAGGACCTTCATTGTGCACACACCAGGTGGTCTGCAAATTCATGAGCACCTGCAACCTAGAGGAAGGTGCAAGGCTGGCAGATTGTACCTAATGAACAGAGCAGGGTGGACACAACATCGTACCGGGGACAAGCCGGGTGGCATGACTCAAATGTGATGAGAATACGATATCTGAGCACAACACCACTGGGAATATCTTAGATAACAGGTTCAGCAGCATACAGCTGTAGTAGTGCTTTGTTTGCTGAATGCCAGTTAAATAACATACAGCTCAGCCAGTTACATACACTTTTTCCACTCAGATGAAAGTAATTAATAATTCCAGCTCATTGACTTGCACAAGAAAGACACCAAGTTTGAACACAGACCAGCATTTTACTTAAACATTACATCATCAGATATCGGCTTATTCCCATTACACAGCCTGCAGATTCGTTCTCAAAAAAATGGTTGATTATTCCTTGTTTGCTCATATATAAATATACAAGTGATGTATTTATTAGAGGTACAAGATCAAGCCTGTAAAAGTTCTTTGGGTCCAAATAAGAAAACTTTGTAGCCAAATCTTAAAACTTTGCCAAAAGATTAGCCAAATATTTTCCTGAGCAAGAAAGGAATTAAGCTTTTAAAAGCAACTTGCTCACACAATACCAACAAAATGCCAGGAGGTGTTCTTTTGTGTTGTAATCTCTGTAATCTGCAAACAAGCTAGGTATAGCTAGCTATCCTATACAAACACAGTCCCAGAGCTCTCATCCCTCCCATCGGCTATAGGCCGTGCTCCCCTCGGATTGCCACATAAACAAAAGAATGCAAACACGAGTCGTTGAAATGCTGTGCTAGTGTTCACCCTGGTCTTTCCTCTTTTAACGTCCAAACGTTTTTTGTTTTCTGCTAGCTGAAAAGATGTGGGGTTTTTTGGATATTTTTCTCTAAAATTGAAGCGGTAGCCGCCGGCTGTTTCTCTCCTTCTCTCACGTCCAGCATGTTCAGCTTCAAAATGCTCCACCGTGCATGAATGGAGGATCCAAGGAAGTGTGGAAGTGAGGCGGTTCAGCAAGACAGACAACCAGATTGTCCAATAGTTGCATTCAGTCCGAACGTGTGATTAGCTGAGGCTTTTAGAAAAACATGAGACAGAACCACTATTTTAATTTTTTTAAATCGCCACAATATATTTAAATATTATGTTAGAACATTGTTAAGAGGCATGAAAAAAAATGTTTTAAGCTATTTTTTTTTTCCAGATTAGGTAATGCAGATTTAACAGAAAACATTTGGACATTTTTCATCTGAAGTTCCTGCACTATGTGTTTCCTCCAGAGGAATGGAGAGCTAATGAATTTGGTTTATTGTGGTTTGTTTATTTTTGTCATCTGGCATGCTAACACCTAGGTTTTGTTCTCTGGTTTAAAGTAACTGATCTTTAAAATGACATTTTACAATCAAAAATCAGGTTTCAAACTCACGATTACAAGGATTTTCATCAATTTTGATTAAGTAGGGGGTTTTTTTACATTAAATCAAAATTTGCACTAAAAGACTATCTTTGCAACTGTTTGATGTCAGTGCTAAACCTGGGTTTAGAACCACCTGTTAGGGCTGAACCCCCCCCCCCCCCCCC
>SSNR01000215.1:1097520-1145296 GCA_006937965.1 Callopanchax toddi
CCCCCCCCCCCCCCCAAAAAAAAACAATGCATTTTGACCATGGAGCTGCATAAAAATAGAAAGGAAGAAAACTTCATACCAATGATACCAGCTATGTTTTTAACATGATCTGATCAAGTTGCTATGGCGACTGTGCCCCAGTGAACTGATTGAACCCCTTATCACTGCTTGCAGCTTTATGATTTTCTTTGAAAAGCTGTCGTACCAAGTTTTTCAACCATCTGGTCCTCATCAGAGCTCCAGCAACACGCCGTGCTGCATACCTAGTGAAAGACACCGTCTAACGCTCGTTTGTCAATAATTTACTTCAACCTTAAAACACTCTGACTATGTGAACGTCTATGTGAACTATTATATATCGTAGCTCTTGAAACAAGACATTCACCAACACCTAGCTAAAGTGTGTTGTGTGCATAAACATGAGTTTCAGAAATGAATGGTTGCTAATTATTACTTATTTAGCAACATAAGCACTGCAATCTGCAATCCACAATAAATAGTCTGTAAATCCAAAGAGCAGTGCGGATAAATATTTTAGAAGGCTTAAAAATGACAAACACCACTGAAAAATTCAAATGCACCCATATTTGAAATGCTCATTAATCCAAGCTGACTTTAATTATGAGACTGGTTGCCAAGCCTTTTTCCTCCTGCCGTTCTGAACTGGATCTAGTTTAGTTTTGGGCAGTGAATGTATAAATATTTAGGCTTCTTTGGATATTCATGAGTAAAGTATGCTGAAAATCTTATATGCATTATTAAATGCCTTCTAGAGATTCATGAACTGAGGGGCAATGAGAACAAACCACACTAAGCTCTCTGTGTCGTGCGTTGGACCGCTGGAGTCAGAGTCTCTGGTGTGAGTGCACCCATTAACAGTGGCGGCTGGTGAAATTTTTTTTGGGTGGGGCGCATTTTTGCTAGTCAGTTTTCAGATGCACAAAAAAAATCCACATATCACCACTAGGGCAGGGAATGATAATATTTTCATCCGACTGAATATTTTGCTGGTAAAAATCCCTAGTACCACCAGTTCTCTAGAAATGTGGAGCTGTTAGGTCTAATTCTACACATCAAACAGTAAAGAAATTATAAAGTCTTCATGAGGAGACCTTAGAATAATATCAATATAATCAGATACAAATAAAAAACAACCAAAATGTGGTCACAACAGAAGTTGTAAAAGTTTCAAGGAAAAAACAACCTGGCAAAGTCAAAAACATTACTTAATATTCACAATTATCTTTCTACTGACACCACAAACAAATAAATCCACCTATAACTAATACAGTCAGATAATTAATGTGACAATTCAGCCAACAACCACTAACCAAGCAAGTCATGACAATCAGTTCAACTAATGAAGTGAATTAACAACAAAATAAAGTCAAATCCACTGATAAGTCCCATCAAACCCAGTCAGACCAAACTTCCTTAAAACGCCATAATAATTTAATGAAAAGTAGAGGAAACGCATGAAAAACGGGCTAAACTACATAAACCAACATATTCAATCAGCAGTACCTGTATTTCTCTAACATTCGGCATACACCTCAACAAACACATGTCACTATTTAAGGTATAAATTCACTCATCAGGACTTAGCACTGCTAGCCGCGGCTAGCTCCGCCTATGGGGTTTTTGAATGGGAAAATCCGTGACAGACACATAGTCATTAAGAAAAAGAAACAAACAAACGAAGTCACTCACCATTGAGTTGATGAAATCAGGACAAATGGAATCATTCGGCTTGTTTTCACAAGCAGGAAAGGAGGATTCTTTGAATAAATATCCATTTTCTACCTTCCATTAAAAAGAGAGCAAGAACTTCCGGTTTCAGTCTGAGCAACACTCCAGACTCCTGCTGTTGTGCGCATGTCACACAGGGACGCTGAAGACCTGCGTCCCGAGCGATCTCCTATTTTTTGCACTCAGTGCGCATGCGTCAGGGGCAAAAAACAATGCGCTATGTTGGGACGGCGTCCCGTCCAGACATGCGCAGTAGAACCCAAAGAAACACGACCTATCGGTCCAGTAAAAAATAGTAAGAAAACCTTTCTAAACTACATCTAAATGCAGATTATACACAGCACTTATTGTATATATAATGGATGGCTCGTTTAGTTTTATTTTTATGTTAGTTTTTTATATTTTGTGATTCTATTTCTCTTCTTCTTTCTCTTGGGACTGGTGGGGCGGCGCCCGAGCGCCCCCTATGGACGGGCCGCCACTGCCCATTAACCCGTTCCCTTCTTGTCTTGAATGGTGGGCATCTAAAAGTAAACGTGTATCATTTCATGTGGACTACAGGAGGTTGCTATGACAACTAGCCCTGTTTTGTGTGTGTGTCAGACCGGTTGAGTCTCTGCCAACAAGGAAGAAGGGAGATGGGAAAGAAGGATGAATGATTTTTTTTTAAAAGAGTCCAGTAGAGGCAGAAGGAATGATTGGAAGATGGAGGGAAGGAGAGGAAAATATAAAGAGAGAAGGAAAGGGTGCAGCAATTATCATGAAGAGAAATGCATAAAGGAAGATGCGAAAAGGGAGATAAATAAACACACACACACACACATTCACACACTGCAAAACCAGATTCTTCTTCTACTGTCAGGAGAAAGGTTGAGCCTTGAAGTAAAAAAAAAAAAAAACTGGTCTTCATAGCAAATGTACTGATCAAGGGTTCTTCCTAATTTGTAATCTTTGATTATTATTTCCACAATAACCTAGCATGCATGTTTATCACTTCAGTACTTTTCAAGGGTACTACAAGGCAATCCTTCATATACTCTGTCCTCATGCCCTACTTCAGCTTTACCAACAGCATTGTCAGTCCATCTACAACCCCCCACATACCCACACTCACACAGCCCCCCTCCCCCCTTTGAGCTAAAAAAGGAAAATCTAAAGATAGTACATTCAGCAAGCCCACAGGAGAGAAGCCAGGGATCAGAGAACGTGGGGAAAAGCACCTGCAGTCAAAAATAGCAGAGGCAGGCCTTTCGATCGGGCTATTTATAGAACACAACTGGGGCAAAAACTGGCAGTGTCATAAAAAATGTATTAGTGAAGGTCTGACATTTGTTTTAAAGCTTTCAGTGCTGCTCCTGCTTATATTTAACATAAATCAGTGAAAGAAAGGCGTTAGCTCAAATGAAAATATAAATAAAGACGTGGAGAAAAACAAGGGATCCTCTGGAATATGACCAATGTTTTGAAAAGAGAATATCTGTCCTGCACACAGCTTGTGTGGATAAATTGGAGAATACATAACAGAGGTGGAACCTGATGATGTGTTCCCACAACACATTATCTGATCTTTTCATGGGTTGTTGCCAGGCTGCAGGTAATTAATGGATACGCTGGTTTGGGCTCTTTGCTTTATGTGAGCTTGGTGATCACAGATAAGATGCCAGCGCTGATGAAACATCTTTAGCTAAGCTGAGGAAGTTGAGTTGATTTAAAAGCTTTCAGAAACTTCAAATAAAATAAAAAACACAATTTATGACAATTACATTAACGTCTAAGACTGTGTTGTTTGCAAAGCGTTTTTTTTTTATCATTATTTTAATTATTGACACAATTCTAGACAACATGCAAACAATAAAAGTTCCACAGTTACAAAAGATAATAGTTCAAATCTGAACATGAAAACGTTTCTATGTTTTAAACGTTTCTGTTGCACCTTCACAAATAAAAAAGGTGAAATTCCAGCTTATTTTTCTTTTTTGTTGTTAACAAGTAAATAACACAAAACAGTTCACCCCACTTCTACCAGAACATCAAGTCATCTCTGTTTTCTGTGTTTAAATGAATGAACCAGAAACATTTGGAGGTTAAAATGCACTTTATACGTACCGACCATTTACCAAGCTGACCAGCTGCCGGCTATAAAACACTTTGTGCAACCAGCCATGTGGTCAAACTAACGTTAAAGAAGTATTTTGTTTTGAGGAGAATCTTTTATCGCCAAAAAAAAAAAAGAGAAAAGAAACAAAAAGCCTTTATTGAACCTAACTTAAGTGAAAAAGATCTGGCAAATCCTGCCTAGGGGTTTATTACTGAAATCTGCTAACATGACATGCAAAAATAAAAACATTTTGTAGCATCTGATGACAGAATCACGTAAAATAATTTAAATTAAACTAGAAATAACAGAGGCCAAATATTTTATGTTGTTTCCTGCATTGAGGATCTGTGAAGAGTTTGCTCCCATTAATTGTAAACGGCTGAGCATTCCCTCATTTTGAGCCCATCTCATGGCATGTTTTAGCCCACAGATAACAGAATGCCAGAAATAGCACCAAACGAGCCCCGTCGTTCCTCTCCCGCTCGTGTAACGTGCGCTTGATCTGTTCACACAAAGCAAAATCTCACACACGCAGATCTGCATGTGCAGAACTGATCCTTTGTCATCACACAGTCCATTGTGTTATATCTCTGGCCAACACTTTCTGAATTTCACACACAAACACTTCTCAGTTTACCTGGCAAGCTAAATCTGAGCATTGGCATAAGAGCTCTGTTTGGATTTCTATTTATAGCTACAAAGAGGAACATTTTACAAACAGCTTAGATAGATTTTGAGTAGCTCTTTTTATAGCTAGTTGACGCAAATTTCCCCAAGTGTTAAAACAAAAGCTGATGTAATGAATGCGCAGAAGGGGGACAGAGTGGCTTAAATCCAAACCGTCGGGTTTTTGTGAAATGGAAATGTAGGGAATGATGGGAGCTTTTGAAAAGGCAAACAACAGGAGACACGTTTGATGTACCGTTCTATTCAGTAGAAAAGTATCTTTAAAGAATCACATGTTTTTTTATCTGTGACAGACCACCTTTGAGTTTTTACTGGATGTTTACAATCATAGAAAAAGAATCAGTTGGCATGACAACGCACCTATGACAACCTCCCTCTGAGCGCGTCACGCCAGTCCACGCTGCTAAGTTTGGCTTTCTTCCTGGAAATCTTTCATTACACACTTGTTCACCTGAAACTCAGCAGGGCAGAGGGCTGTGCACCACTGCTCCTTTAACGCCCTTTTGTAAGTTTATAGGATTTTTACACTGTAATTTTCTAAAATATTTGATTAAAAGGCGGGGAGTGGTTAACACTCAAATCGGCTTTCCATTTGTTAACATTCTGCTGCTTTGGCTTCATTTTTAATGCATCTTCCTGGTCTGTGATGTGGGCCACACATGCTTAAAGTTTAATGATTAGCTCAGACACTTACTCTGTAAATGTTCAAGTGTTCACTTGAGAGAATAATGACACGCCGCTGATGGACGCTTAGATTTCTCTGAAGCTGCCCAATCAGCTCACATTACTGCTGTGTGTTTTAGACTAAAAAGGAAATTAAATTAGCGAATCATTAAAAATGACTAACGCCAGCTCTCAGCCTTAGAAAACTAATTACACAAAACAGACCATTTTACAATCAAACGAGAAACGCAAATTAATTACTCGGGAGTGAGTCGTTTTCATCATTACAATTAAATAAATAATATAATAAGAATGAATTTGAATCCTTTATTTATTCTTTGGGAGACGATCTCAAAGGCTCCCGTCTCGTTGAAACCTCGCTCACTGACAGGATGAATTCACATCTCGCATGAAAGTTGGGCAAGATTTCAAAGGATCGTCACGGAGGCCGTCAGGACGTGCGAACGGAGCCAGGAAATAATTCAGAGTTAAACAGATGGCTTGTGTGCATAACGTTTGCCTGATAAACAGGCCGTGCATCACCGTGCGCTGTAGAACCAGAGCAAACAGCAGGCACTTCTGACCCGTCTGCTGGGGAACAGGCACTCCTTTAGAGTAAGTGCTGAGTCAGACAGACATCCAGGAATGTTTTGAGGAATAAAAGCGATTAGTCTTCAGGGATAATACCCAAGTGGAGCGAGGCATGAAAAAAGAATGGCTCTCTTAATAACCAAATCAAATCCAGTTTTTAGAAAGTGATCTCTAAGGGGAGAGACACAAACATAAGGCCTGTTTTTAACCACAGAAATCTCTGTCAAAAACAGATATCAAGAAGCAAAAAAAAAAGCCATAACTGTCTCTTTGATCTGAATAAAACTCATGTAAATGTATGAAGTCAGCGTTGAGAGTTGAAGATGTCAAATCTTGTACCCAATTAAATAAATTCATTGCATTTATTATTAAAATCTAAGACTTCAGATGAAAACTGGTTAATACCGACCTTCAGAGGAGGGACAGGCAGAGGCTTATTGTCCTTGTCTAGGGAGATGAAGGTGAAGAACGCTGAGACAGCACGATATCTTCCCTTCTCATCATCCACCAGCGAGGCGGCGTCTACCAACGCTTCAATTTCCATGGACTTGTTACTGACAAACGTGAGCTGCCCTGTCACTGTCACCACACAACCTTGGAGGGACGAGGGAAAGGATAAAAAGTTTTCAGAGTTTTAAATATGTGCAATCTGTTTTTCTATTCAGCAACAGATTTGAACCAGTTCTTAAAGACTCATTTTTAATATTTGATTCAAGCTCATTTGTCCTCCAACCATTAATGGAACATTTTATGAAAATATGCCACTTTATAAAAGTAAATAAAAGAAGGTAATAGAGAGGCAGCATTACAATTATATTTGACCATGAAGGCTGAATTTGAAGGCTGATTATTGTTGGATCTTGGATTTTGAAAGTCTGTTCTACCAAATCAAGCTGGAATAACAACTTCAGGTAAACAATCTCAAATGAACACAAAATATTCCATTTGGAGCCTTTTCTGTGACTAAAGTAATCCAGAGGTAAATACTAGGTCACATTTTTGTTAAACCTCTTCATGTTTGTATCATATTGCACCAGCACGCTTCTGTCTTTAGCGTTTGATTTTAAACTAAGCTAAATCTAATCCATCCAATGCATTTGAAACATCAAATAATGTGTTCTGTTCTCCTTTTGTCAACACAAAGAGGTAAAATAAAAAAAAAAACAGTCAGCTAGAACTGGGCATAGCTGATGTGTTTCTTTATTCTCTTTGATGTGCCTGCATTGGATTATTACTGCTGTTGCCATAGAGACAAGGAGGGAAGGTGTTATCTCTGCAGTCTGAGACAGATCCTGAGTAAATGTCTAAGCTCTTATAAAACTGGCCTAAGTAATAAAACATGCACATTTTATTTAAGGTTGTTGTTATGGGATAAATAACTACTTCACTAAAGATTTTGTTTCAATAAAGCTAAAAAAATTTTTTTTATTTAATACGTAACCATTATCTGATCACCACTTTGATCATTAACGTTCAGCAAACAGCACAACACTGTGGTTTTATTGATTTCTAATAACTAAATTCATCTTTTTCACTGACGACAATCTCCTCAGAGAGGTCATTGATGTCCTGTATAATTAGAAACTGAAAGTGTAGCACTAATTAGAAATATCTGGTATATGCATACTTTTATTTAAAACAACCCAGAGTACACATTAAAAACCATTATGGGAATATTAAAGCAGTTTTGATGAACAAAACTCTATTTATTTTCTGTGGTTATTTTCAAAACTAAAAAATATCAAGAAAAGGCGACGTTAGAAAATAAAACGCCACCACAACGCAAGAAGATTATGATGCAACTAAATGAGCAACCAGAGTTTGTTTATCATCAGTAAATCATTAAGTTGCATCAAGTTTCCTTACTTTCAACGTTTAGTTTCAACATTCTTTTATCTTACTGAGATAGTTCATGTTGACTGCATCAATGAAAGAGATGCACAAATGTGTGATTGTTGCACAGCTCTAACCTGCCCATACCACTTTGGTCATTTCCAGTATATCTCACAGTTTCGGTAAAAGAAGGAGATGACGACAATGAAGGTTTATTTATACAGCGCCTATATCACAAGGTGCCTTACAATCATAAATCAATGAGACACATATACACAGAGTTGAGAGGAATTGCAGGGTCCAGATTTAAAAGCAAAAAAAGGGGAAAAAATCCAAGCAGGTGAAACATTTTATAAGCATTGTAAACGGTCATCATTACTATGAAGAGATTGTGAAGAAAAGAGATTGAGAACTGTACATCGATGTAAAGCAATGACGGTATATCAGGATGAGTGTGACAAGCTGACAAACACAACCCATTTCTCTTCGTTTGTGTCATCCGAGTGTTTGAACCTGCCATAATCAGCAGCAGCTCCAGTCTTATTCAGATGAACTGTCTTTGGCACTAATCTATCAGGCTCAGCAGAGGGAAGTGTGTGCTACACTCAAACGGGTCTTGATGATGGATGATATTTTTTTAAAGACCTTCGTGATTAATAATTGATCTGTGCAGAAAGTAGATCTTGCGCTTGTGCAGCACTGAAGGTCAAGCAACATGAAAACCTGGCAGAGTCCCATTTCTGCTTGAAATAGCAAATCTGCTTTGAGGAAGGTGCCAAGGCATCGGGTTGTGTGCACGAAGCTGTGCTGAACAACCAGTTTTTGTTGTGGTTTTTTTTTTTTTTTTTTACTTTTGCAACATCCTGCCTTAGTATGATTAAGGTTTTTCTCTTATTCTCTAGAAGTAACTAGCAAATAGATTTTTAAATAGTCAAAGTTCCATCTACTTTTTATTGAACAAACAAAAAGCAGTGCCTGATCAGCATTAAAAAATGTTAAATCTAAAAATAAGGGCAACATTTTGAGTAATCATGAAAAAAACACTTTTTTTTTTTCGCTCTAAACCTTCAGCGTTCCATTTTCACTCACTCAAAATGTTCTTTCATCAGACGTTCGGCTTTTGAGGTTTTGAGCCTTTCTTCTCATTATTTCCCCCCTTGGTTATTTTGTTGTAATGGATCAGAGAGGAGCACTGACTGAACTCTCACATGATACATCAATAGCACACATCTAACAGGTGTGTTATAAATCCCCACTGCCAAAATAATCCCCTTTAATATGTGATTCATATTATGACATTGATGATGACAAATATTTTTGTGAAATCTCAGATTTTTGCAAATGTGTAAACCTAACTTGTTCATTTAATAAAACAATATCAAACACAACAATAACAAAAGATGTAATTTCTTTTTTTTAAATTTTATTAGCATCACCTGTATGCACTCAGTCGAAAAAATAACTGGTCTCTCAGTAAACTGCCTGACAAACGAGGTGTGACACAAAACATATTAGGTAATGACATCTGTGAATAGTATAACTGAAATATGCAAAATACAGCAAATTAACGCATTAAAACACTACATTAAATCTCCTTCAGCTCAAGAGATTTCATCCACAGAATGTTTACCTTTTTAACCACAGCAGGGCAGACAAAATATTATTATGGTTGAAGTTTTATATCAGGCATCTCTGTGTTTTATTATAACTTTTTTTTTTTATCTTTGAGTCTCTTGTGCTATTTCGCCACAAAGTGAACCGCCCTGATCTCAAAAAGGTTTTTTGTGTCCCCAAACGACTTTCTGTGTGAGACCTAAAGTGGACTGTTCAGACTCTGCACAGCAGGACCTCCAAAAACCCATAAACAGACCTCAGTCTGATGAATGTTTCAGGTCTCAGATTCCACTTGAAACTGTTGAATGTTCATTTTGCTTGTTTGTCTTTACAATGGTCTAAAATGTTGGGGGGTTTTTGTACAATAATAATGAGCACATTACATTTTTATTAACCTTTTGAATTTTTCTGCTGCCAGTTTTCACTTTTCTGAGCCCGGTCACTCAAAATAAAATGTTAGCTCAAAATTCAAACTCAAAATAAATGCCAGATCAGGAGATGCACTGTTGCAGACCAAGGGGTATTTAAAACAACTTTTCCTTAAACTTTCCACCCTGAAGTGGCACAAACACCAGAAATTAAACAGTCTCATGCATAATATATTATTCTAACTCATCGGTATTACTTTTTTTGCAAGATTTATTTTAAATAATTTAAAATTTAGCTGCTAATTTGTCACCAATCTGCAGCGGTGCCTTTCCTGAGAGTATTGCTGTGTGGTCAGAGAGCGTGTTTCTGTTTCTAGAGATCTGCTTTGAGTGATGTCACTGGTGGGTATGGTCCTTACTGTAGATAAACAACTGACAGAACGCCACTTCAAAATGACCCAAACATCCCTTTGAGGGCAGGTCTATGACTTATGACTTGGTGGATGCTTTCTGCACAAAATGTTCTTATGACCAGTGTCTCAGTCAAGTGAAGCCAAAGAAATCTCAAAATGGTATGGATGTGATTATTGGCAAAAAAACAACAACTTGTGAACGTGGTTCATGAAGGAGTTTTCAGAATGTCTCAAAACATTTGCTAGGTTTTTCAGTTTTCTCGAGTGAATCGCAAAGCCTTGTTCATGTATTTTAACATGTTAAAAAAATCTGAATGACAAAGTAATCAGAGTCATCACAAGTGTCTGGCACACTTATTTTGTTTCCATTAGTTAACAACTGTCACAACTTGTTTACTATTACATCATGCACCCCACATGACCTGGGCCATAAATAAAACTTGTGTACCAATTCAGTCTGATTTCAACTAAAAATTTGCATTTTTTTTTTCCTCCAGCTAGTTACCAACCATTAAAGCCCAGTGAGATTTACAGATTCAAAATCAAATCTGTGGTTTGAAGAAGTGTTAAATAAAAATTGTTTACTCTGGTGTTGCTGGGCTGCAGACCATTACCTCTTGAGTGGTTAAGCATCTGTTGTTTAATCAAAAATGTGTTTTGAGGCTTAAATGTCATTTCTAAATGGGTTTGCATGAAACTGACACATTACTTAGATACTCTGGAAACAACTTCCATGAATAAGAGCCATGCTCAATGAAAACTTACGTTAGATTTTAGACTTCTAAACACTTATTAGATGGTTTCACTGCATCTTGATGGATTTGAACAATGGAGGGGGGTTGAATACTTTGAAGAGTTTCTCCAACCCCGGACCTTAAATCAGGGATGATATTAACAGACTCCTATAGCTCTAAAATGCCTGAGAGCCAGAGGACAGCGAGCTGTAAAATGTAGTAAAGAGCACAACCCCTTTTTGGTCTATAAATAAAAGAATCTAAAAGACAACAAAAAACCCATTTGTGACTTTAAACACTCACGGTAAGAAGTAGATGTGCCTTCAGATGATCAAATCCTGTATATCGAGTGGTGAAGTGGACTCAGTTTGTAACTTTTAGGAAGATTTTTTTTTTCCAATGATTTCCAGTAAATGTGCTTATTTTATTAGCCTCTTGAAGTCAAGTCCACCTAAAGTAAAATTGAAAATCTACTGGTGACATAACACTAAAGTCACAGTGAAAGTCAGTTGGAATCATGTCAACACAGCATAAACTGAGAGGACAGACTGGAGAAGTGGTGGCAACAAGGTAGATTAAAGATGTGGACATGAGCTCAAACAGGCTGTGCTGTTTAGTGTTTAGGTCCTGCACTTGTATAACGTAAGTGCTGTCAATTTGTGACTTTTTATTGCCTTCTTTTAGGTAGAAGAAAGGAACAAGCAAGCGTGGGATATGATATAAAAGTTTGACGAGTTCAAAACCAAACCAGGAGCCCACTGCTGACTATGTGGTATACAACTCACTTATGGTTTAGCCTACTTCACATGCTTTAAACACAACGTGCTACTCTGTAATGCCCAGACCCCTTTAGAAATAAATAAATAAAACAAACACATGAACTGAATAAATTAGTGCGCTTGAATAAGTTTCCTGTATTTGAGAACACATGTAGTGTAAAAAGCAGAGCTGTAGGAGCTGACCTGGCACAGTCGTGCTGAGCTGTGACATTTTGTTTCCACTTCATAATTCAACAATGGGTAGAGATGAAGCTGGTCTATTGTTAACATTTTGTCCTGGGGTAATCATAACATCTGAACGTTAGCACAGGATGTCTGGATCGCAGTATGTTCAGAGCAGGGATATTTCAGAGGCAAAGCTGAGAGAAACGACAATAAACCACTTAAAAAAAACTGCTTTCAGGCACACTTATTTGCTAAATCTCTCCAGATAAAAAAATATAAAAGTACTCTTCAATGTTTTCTCTTCCATCAACAGTAATCAAAATGTTGTAAATATCAGCTGTTCATTACGCATTTCAAAGTTAGCGCTCCGGTCATGTTTATCAGGAATGTTTGTCTCTCCCCCTCCTTCAGGTGCTGATTACCTAATGAGACACACCTGTGTGCTCCAGACTAATTGAGTCATAATGACTTCATACTGGCCACTCATCTTGCTGGAATCCATGTAAGGAACACCTGACTGGTCAGAGCTTTCTCTGTTTTATATTCTCCACATTGTTGACCTGCATGTGCTGCAGAACCTTATTGGAAGCATTCTGTGAAATAAGGTTTGTGGTGGAAGTTTGAGAATACATTTTGAATTTTGAATACATTTTGCACTTAGTTATTCTTGTTAAAGACACTAGGTTAGGAGGTCAGTGCCACCTCCTGTATGGTTTTTGTGAAAACATTATTTTTTAGATAACAAGGCTAGAGGCAGGAGGTTTTGTTTTGGGGTTTTTTGTGTGAAGACTAGCAGTGAGACAGGCCCAATTTAGTTTCATTAATTTCATTTGTTTACCACTATTTCCTACCACTATTGGTACGACGTCTGGATTTATTTTTGTATAACTTAATAAATGTTATGATTTACAGCTGACCCCATCAAGCTTGTGACCGTCTTGTTTTACACCCCTGTGGTTGGTACTGATTTGTGTAGTACAATAAATAAATATAACAGCAGTGTCATGGAGGTCAGTGATGGTAATTGCATTTTCCGTCAAAACAAGCTAAATGGTGCCGTCCATCAGCTCAGATTCAGGTGTTTTATTCAGGTGAGTCCTGCTCGGATTTATTTTATGAAACAATGAACTGAACACTCAGCGCACAATCATGACGCACGCTTCACTCAAGTGGTGTTCGAAATGCAAAACACAAAGCTGTTCCCTATCTTCTATATAGTGAATACAATGGTGTGAGTGAATATTTCCAACAGAGCCTTTGTATTTTGATCAAACATAGGATGTCCACTAGGTGTCAACAATGCAATTATTGCAAAACACTAAAAACAAACAGAATGTCACATGATGTTTGATCATACAGGAAAAACCAGCAAACTATCCATTTATTTGATTATGGAGATACAGACTAGATATATTTGCACCATTTTTGAAAAGAAGCAAATGACTGGAAACAGAAATCGAACAGCGATTTAACGTTTTCTCCAGGTCATTCTCACCTTTCTTAATCTTGCGATGGAAATTAATGGCATCCACAGAAGCTGTGACGATATTAGTGTTGCAGTGTCGAGCTGCCACAATTCCAGCGACCTCATCCATCAGCTTCATGGTCACACCTGTGTCAAACACCAACATCGTTTGTTTTTGTCACACACATACTTAAGCCTAATTAATACTTTTTAGAAGAAAAACATACAGGATTAAAAGGGATAAATAAAAATGCTTTTCTTAGGAAACTCTTGCTTTAATGTTGAGTGTTTTAACATAACACTCTCTAGGTACCCGTCTCAAGCAATCATTCAAAGAGCTGCTCTGCTTTGTTTTAGAGCTTTTAATAAAACTGCACATGTTGCTAGTTAGAACACGTGCAGTTTCATTAAAATCCAATTGAGTGTCATTGATGATCTGCTGTCACTACCAGTGAAACATCCTCCAAAGTGTCTCTACACATTTAAACTGGAGATAAATGAAGTCATTAAATGCAAAGATTCTTGGCCAAGTTTGAAACCCAGCTTCATAAAGAGTGTTGAATTTAGAAGCTAATGGCTTTCAAGGGGTGATTAGAAAACTATCCACCTCTAGCTAAATTATGAATGAGTCTGCTTGCCGTTTCCTCAACATTAGTTTCTCAGCAACTCATTAGTCTGATAGATATCCTCTGACTGACAAAATGAAGTGCTTCTAAAGACTGATCCTCAACTGACTGCTGTTGGATGTTGAGTACACTTCTGAATTATTCAATGATTCAGGTTTACATCAAACCAATAGATTATAAACAACATATAACAAACTTAGTCTAGCCTTCTCCTACCAGAATGTCATCAGCATTATTTGTCAGTTTAAGATATTAGTCCACTTTGAGTTAGAGATTAAACAGACAGGGTATGAAGTGTTGATTTGTAGAAAATAAATTACTCTAGAAGTAAGTCATTGTAATGGAAAAAAGGCTGCATGATACTAGAAAAACACTCCAACGTCATTTGAGACAAACTGATATTTTCCTCACTTCTCTTTGTGTTCTGTTTTGACAACATTCAGCACTGAAATTGCAATGACAATAAATTAGTGATAACTGTTATATAGCCTAATGACTATCGTGTTCAATAAAAGCCTTATAAACTTCAGTTTTTATGTTTTCTTAATGAACAAATAAAGATATTATACCCAAACCATCAGATGAAGTTGAAAACCTATCATGTATTAGCATTAATTACTTGATTAGTGAGACAGGAAATTACTTGTGCTGACTGAGTACAACTATGCTAAAAAAAAAAAAAGAGTCAAATATCAAATAGTCTGTGTTCTAAAACAAGTATCAAAGCACCAGATTTCATACATTTATCACAAAACTTTGTCAAGCAGCAAAACCATTTTGCAGCTGTGACCTGCATTAAACAAATGACACCGTTTGCTGACTGTTCAGGCATTTTGTTCAATATATAATGGCTTTCACCTAATATATGAAGTCTATTATTTACAAAAGAAGAGTTTTCCCCATAATATGCTCATGGACAGTCACTGAATTTAATTTTATCTACAGGATCTGCAGGACTGCAGGCCCTGAGAAGACCTGTTTGTTATTGAAATGTTGTCACCTGTCACATATTATAACTAGCTCTATCAATAACCACAAACTCAATCTCCTTGTTCCTGTCACGGTCATAAAAACACATAACCCTTTAAAGTGAGTGTCTGTTAAATAAATTCTATATTCTTTGAGAGTTGAAAACATGTGTATTTAACAGCCACCTGTCAAAGACACAAAGAGATGATTTGATGTAAAAACACTGAGTTTAGGTGGAGTATCCTATTTTATACCAACAATCTATCAAAGACAGAAAAAACTATTGAATAAAAGTTTTACCTTTACAGTAAAGCTTAAATTAAATGAATTCCTACATAAAATAATGACAGGTGAGGTCATACCACACACACACACACACACACACACACACACACACACACACACACACACACACACACACACACACACACACACACACACACACACAGTGAGCGAGAAAGCGAGAACCCTGGCAGCTGGTGACATGTGTAAAGGAAATAGTTGTTTGCAGTTTTCTCACAGAAAGTGGGACATCTTGTATGGAGTGGGTGGGATGGAGATCACAAAAACAAGAGGATGACATCTGCTTCTCATCCTGGAGACACAGCAAGCATGTGTGACGTGTTTGTGAGAGTGCGTTAGTTTAAAGACAGTCAGAACCCTCCGCTCCACACACTCCGGTTGCCCTAGTTGTTCCTTCAGAGCTGCATTATGTATCTTTCATGTTACAGAAAATCAATAAGGATGCTTGCTGCAGGCTGATTTTGCTCCCAAAGGTTTCCCATCTGCACCGTGTGGCTCCATTTAAGACAGCCAAATGTGTGGGAGTATAAACAGAATGTGCTTCTTGCTCCCAAATGCAGCATTCATCATAAAAGTGAGCCCACTGAGTTGATTAAGATTTAAACATGCTATTACTCTGACATCCTCTTATCACAGTTGGATCTTTGCTGTCTTTTTATACCAATGCACACAACTACCATCTATTGTAAATCCATTAAAAAGATCATTGTACGTGTGTACATTTCTTGAATGACCTGATTAAACTCAAGCCACACCGCGTGAATGTGATTATTTCCTTGATTGATGAGGTATATTTGGCTAAAACTGCACTCTGATTGAGGCTGGCAAACTGTTCAGTTCAGAATTGTAACAACAGACTTAAACTTAATGTAGGCAACAGAATACAGCAATTATCTTCTTGAACCTGATACAAAGCATTTCACAACACCCATCTCTTTTTCCTCTGAATCTTCATTCTGCCACAAAAATTGATGAGATCTCACGTTAGGATTGAAAACCTCCCCTGTGTGCAAGGCACAGCAGACTACCTCAATTCAAAGGATGAAGCGGTCATGTCTGAGCATGTAACATTTAATGAAGAGGGATCATGACCTCAACAAGATGATGATACTGAATGAAAAGGCTGCATTACATTAAAGTGATAACCCTTTTGAGCCGGATCTGATAGAGTGCCTCGAGGCTAAAATTGCCTCACAATAATATTTCGATTTAAATTTAATGAATGAACTACGCTGGCTTTCAAGTGAGATGAAACAAAATGGTTACCTATTAATCTAGAATTGGTGCTATAATCCAAGTCTGTTAGTATAATTTAACTGTTAAAAATTCATATTAAGACTGCTGAGAATACAAAAGTTTGTGTTTGGCCACCGTATGCTGGCAGAACCTCACATTTTTGCCCCCAGGGTGCAATTTGGACTAATGTACCCTCTAGAATACATCATGGTCATATTAGGTTTTTTCAATGTTTTTGTTGAAAATATTTTTAACCAAAAGTATATTTAATTAACCAACAGACGGATTAATCATATCAGTAGTATTGTTACTTGGTTTTGGATTGGAAGGTTAAAAGTGGAAATCCTTGTCAGGAAAACGTCAGAGCATAAAGAGTACAAATCTAAACAACGGTCTGATGTCTTAGGTTAATCAACATGTCAGATCCTGGGGAATCAAGATGTTTGGAGAACTGTTTACCGAATGGAAAAACCAATAAGATGGTCGGACAGAAACTGTTTTTGGACTTTTTAAGGGAGGTGTATTTCTCTGTTTTAATCATGAAAATTATCCATGTTTACATGGAGGGAGAAGGACTTAAAACGTTTGCTGGAAAAGCTTGTTTGGTTTCGACTTCAGTTTCCTAGTTCCAATCAGACCTCTAGCTAATATATCGTAAGGTCCAAATTCAAAGTGAAATATTTTAACCACTAGTCCTTGTGATATTGAATTGAGGGCCAAGGAGTAGGGGTAACACTAGGAAACAGAATAGGAAAGAAGCTCCTGGAAGCCTGCAGGAAGCCTGCAACAAAATCCTTCCAAAAACATTCCCTCATCTGGTGTTTTTATGTTGGTGGAGGAGATGTAAGGTAGTAAAACTGAAGAAAAGCCATCAT
The DNA here is from genome assembly GCA_006937965.1 of Callopanchax toddi. Lineage (NCBI taxonomy): Eukaryota > Metazoa > Chordata > Actinopteri > Cyprinodontiformes > Nothobranchiidae > Callopanchax > Callopanchax toddi. Next base: position 1,114,689 of record SSNR01000215.1, read on the forward strand.
TTTTGTAAAGAATGCTACTTCTTTTGTTTTACACCTTTGCTTTACACCATTTGTGTGTTCTATTGCACCTTACAAAAAGTGTTTATTCTTGTTAGTTAAAATCCATCTTAGAAAAGTGATTTTGTGTTGGATTAAAAGTATATCTAGTGAGTAAGTAAGTAAGTAAAACTTTTTTGTATAGCACCTTTCAAGGGAGGAACCACAAAGCACTTTACAACAAAACTTTTTACAGAAACATAAAATATAACACTGTCAGATGCCTGAGAAAAAATGGAACAGTAACAATAAACAGTCTAAACATGAGCAAAGATTCAACCATAGGCAGTTTTATAAAGGTGAGTCTTTAGTTGCTTTTTAAAAGAAACCACTGAATCCACAGACCTCAGAGACAGAGGAAGAGAACTCCAGAGTCTATGAGCTACAGAGGAAAAGTCTCTGTCTCCTCTTGTCTTGAGTCTGGTTTTTGGGACAGAAAGCAGGCCTTGGTCATAGGACCTCAAGGACCTGGATGGAGTATACGGTTGCAGATAACTACTATTGTACGCTGGAGTATGTCCATGCAGGGCTCTCCAAGTCTGAACGAGGATCTTAAAGTGGACCTGAAACTCCACGGGGAGCCAGTGCAGCTGCATTAGTAGAGGAGTGACGTGTGAGAACCTGGAGGATTTCGTCAGAAGCCTGGCAGCAGCATTTTGTACCGTCTGCAGCCGGTTTATGGAGGTTTTGATAAGCAGGTATAAAGACCATTACAGAAGTCCAAGCGAGATTAAACTAAAGCATGAATTAACACTTCCATTTCTGGGCGAGAGACAATGGAGCCAAGTTTGGTGATATTTCTGAGGTGGCAGAAACAGGAACGGACCAGAGAGCTGACATGATTGTCAAGAGTGAAACCTGAGTCAGTGGTTATCCCAAGGTTTCTGACAGAGGAGCGAAGGCACCCAGAGGCCCAAGGATCTCCTTCACTTTTACAGTTGTTTATTCAGGAGCAAAGACCAGCCATCCAGTTCTTAATCAGGGTCAGACATTTCAGGAGGTTGTGGACCTTTGAGACGTTGTTAGGAGGAAAAGATGTACAATTGAATATCATCAGCATAACATTGACAGGATATGTCTTTAAAGGATGACAGTATGGGACCAAGAGGGAGCAGATAGAGCAAGAACAGCAGTGGACCTAGAACCGAACCCTGAGCGACACCACACTGGACATGACAGGAATGCGATCTGTAGGTTGATGCAGCCAAAGAAGGTTGTTCGATTAGACAGATAGGAGGATAGCCACTTCAGTACCGAACCTGACATTCCAGCCCAACACCTCAGTCTGTCCAAAAGGATCTGATGGTCGACAGTGTCGAAGGCTGAAGTCAGGTCTAACATGAGAAGCACAGAACATTTACCTGCATCAGAATATCATTTGAGACTCTGAGAAGAACAGTTTCAGTTGAGCGTGATTTACGAAAACCTGATTGAAAACGGTCCATAATGCTGTGCTGATCAAGAGCAGTGGTTAGCTGCTTGACCACAATCTTCTCTAAGATCTTAAAGAGAAAAAGAAGCTTGGAGATGGGTCTGTAGCTGCTGGGAAGAGAAGGATCTAAATGAACCTTTTTTAGAAGCGAGTGGATGACAGCATTTTAAAGATAATCAGGTACCTGACCAGAAGCAAGTGAAGCATTTAATGGTAAGGACATTGGGACCAATACTATCAAAAACACTCCTATATAAGCATACAGGTACTCTACTTGTATTAGAAACATTTGACTTGAACACTAGGCCAAAGTTAAGGACTACACTGTCCTGAAGGATCATACATGCTTGTCTTCATTAATCACCACCATCAGTGTAAGCATTAATGCAACTCCTGCAAAAACAATCTCCTTGTACAGTTAATGTAGAAGGTTGAACTAATCCTCCATGTGAGACTACAAATAAGGACAGCCCAGGCCAAGACAGCCCTGGGCCTGACGTTACACATTCACAGGATGACACGGCACTCATGACTCTCTCTTTGCTGTAGGGTGAGAACACGAAAGGCAGAGAGGAGGGGTGGTGTGTGTGAGGAGGAGAGACAGCTCACTCTAAAATGGGGAAAACAGGGGGCAATTAGCAGCCAACTCCCCAGTGCAGCCCAGTTTGCCATGAGGCAGAATACCTCTGTGATTTGATGCCTTGTGACGATTTCCCCAAATCTTTGCGTACAATGCTGTCCGCAGGCAAAATGCATGGGAAGAATGATGAGTCTTCCAGGCAGCTCTCGACAACCATCAACTATATATATGGCCTTCTATCTCTTTTAAGAACTGCCTCAAATACCAAGGCATCTACTGATTTAAGGATGACAAAGTAATAGCTACAGCACAGTACAAGTGGCTTCTTTCATATATTTTCTCATCATTCTTTGAATGTATTTCTTCCATCTTTATACCTGTTTCTTCTTACTTTCTGCTGTTCTTGTCCTCTGTCCACCCTTATTGATGATTTCCCGTCATGCTCATCCCCTCCCCAACAAGTGCTTTAATCATGGACAGTACCAAACAGCTCAAACTGCCTCCTAATGAGCTGTTACTATGGAAACCGCTCCAGTTACCAATACTGCCATGCACCAAACCCACCCGCATTTTCTTAGAAACTCACAGAAAACTGCATATTTCCTTGGACATTTTACCCTTCCAGGTAAACTTAAAGAAACACTGGGTAGATTCTTAACTGTAAGTGGTTTTAGGTTATGAAAATTGCATGAAATGCCATGGTTACCATTTTTTTAAACAACTGTGAACTTTATGCAAATAGAGTCCTGAGGGAAAAGAGAAATCACAGAGATACAACTGCAGTGGAAATTTGTGTCAGATTAAAGCATATCCCTTTTTAATGGCAATGGTCATCTGCTGCTAAATAATTACTTCTTTAAATGTAAAAATTGGTCTTTAAAAGTTACAATATAATTATATTCTCTCCTGTTGTGTTTGTAGATGTAGAAAAACCTACACCAACTAAATTAACCAACAGAAACTGGAACAGAAAAGCAAAATTATCCCTCTTTAAGAGGTAATCTTAATGCACAACTCCCAAAATGTATGTTCAGAAAAAAAAATGTGTTAATAAAAATACCTATATATAACCAGAGTCAGCTTAAAGATGTGGTTTACTCGTTTTTTTTAATACTTTTGCAGTGTTCTCTAGTGTAAAGCAATGCCTTATGAGTCATTTTTATAAAGAAAAAAGCTATGATGCTTCTATTCTGTGATGCAAGTTTGCTGATTCGTAGGTCCACTTGAAACAACAGGTTTCCTCATTATTATTAATGATATGCACAACCCTCGCTTCTGATTGGCCCTAGGTATTTGATCCTGAATGCAACGATAAAATAACCAGGCAAGCCAGTGAATAAACTGACAGTGTAGTTTACTAGGCTAAGGGCCAAGGAAAAATTAGAAGAACCGCTTTGTCAATGAGAGTTTCAGAATGGTAATACCTACATGTGAACTTACTTATTCTCCTAAATGCTCAGAACGTTCTGCTGTCACAGCCGAACCGAGCTGAAAGCTGTCCGTAAGACGTAGGAGTCGCTATGTTAACATTAGCTTGTGTGGCTAACCACAAAGACCTCAGAATAACTACTAATATCACAACAAAAATATGTTACAAACTTACCCAACAGCTGTTCCTAAAGGCATTCTCCTGCTCTGTGCTAAAAAAAAAGTATTCCTGTAGAAACATTTAAAAATGTAGAAAAATTTAAAAACCAAACTGGGAACTCAGATCCCCCGCACCACAGGCAGTGTCTTAGACCACTACACTACAGCACAGCTGTTGTGATTTGGCTCCGTTTCTTTGACTTTATGGGTAATTTCACCTTAAGAATATTCTTGAAAGTAATTTAAAATAAAATAATATATTTTTTACTAGCCAATGGGGCTCCCAGATCACACAAGGCACCAAGGCTCTAGCCATTAGCCTGGCAAGCCAGACTGTAAATGTGGATAGTGGATATGTAGAAAGTCTGCAAAGCAAAACTCACGTTCTAGTTTACTAGGATATCAAGCCATGCCTAGCCTGTGCATTATCCGGGCCTGTCTGTGGGGCGGGGCCAGCCAAGATCGGCTAGCTAGACCATGTATGCAAAATCGCATTGTGACGTAGATCTGCAACCAGATTCAAATCCTAGTGTTTCAACCTGAAAAAACTGTAAGAAGCGCCAAAGCTGGAGATGTATGTAGAAGACAGTTTTCATGTTCAGCCTGCATGAAAGGTGACCTATTATAATAGAAAAAACTTTTTAAAAAAGTTTTTGAGTAAACCACACCTTTACATGGTCACTTTCTGACTGCAAGTTGCCTTTTTTGACTTCTTTTGTTGCCCACAGCTTCACTAATCAAGATGCACGCTGCGATGAGCTGTGATTGGTGGAGGTTGTAGACGCTCTCTGCTGCTCTGTTCATGGCAGCAGGAAAATTAGAACCAGTGGAGCAAGTTTCCCTGGGGAGGCAAATAGCCTTCAAAAAGCTATTTCACTGCCCTCTTTGGTTAAACTAGTCCTGATCAGGAAGGTAAAAAGGAACTTTACTGATCTACAGCTACAGTACAAACGTCCAAGCTGGTAACTACATTCAACACTGGTCCTCACTTCTTTTGTGAATTTAAATGTTCTTAGTTTTTGGCTCAACAGCTACACAATTATAACTAAAGCTGTTGGCTAATAGTGCTGTTTTATTGTGTAAAATGGAGCAGATGTTTTCTATGAATAATAATATCCATGTCGATGCCCTGTGAGGCCTTCATTACACAGAGTCATCGACTTCCAGCTGAACCCCTGCATAATAACATGGAAGACCTGCTACTCTGCAAACACACCTGACCCACAACATTTGTTTATTGTGCAAAAGAAAAAAGAAAAAAAACATGCAACTTGCTAAAAAACCAATTACAACCCTCTTTTCAAAGCATGCTAGATTTACTCAAGTGTACCGTATATATCTGGCTTTGATATGGACTCATTCAAACACAGCTCGTAGCTACCTTGTTGCATCTATTTGTCTTTTTCAGGTTCCAAAATGTTTAGATAATCACTAAACAATCATCAGAACAGATACAGTACTTTTGTATCAGAACCCATTTTATATGCACGTTTGCAGTTCCTCCTTTTATACTCTCTCCTCTCATACAAATACTTTCAAACAGTAACGGAGCACAAAAAAATGACTTACTCACTAGAAAAGGATTTTGTTTAAACAAAATCTTACAAAATAGCTCAGCTGCTGACATTTTTTACTTAGTTGTGTTAATCAGACTGCCTGTCCACCTGTGGAAATCAATTGCTGTTTCTATGGAAACAGGTGGTACACTTCCATAGGACATGAAGGGAGGAGGAGTATAAGCAGAGAAGGAACAGAACATGAGATAATGACAGGTGGGTAGGCTGTAAGGAATAAAACACAAAGAAGAGTAAAAGGCAGAGAGAAGGCAGCGAGCTGTTCTAAGTTTGGCGTGTTTTTTGGGTTTTGATCTTTTTGTGAATTTGAAATATTCTGAGGTTTTTGTTCAGCATGTTTCAGATTTCCACAACATGCTCAGGTACCCAGCATTTGGCTCATATGGCTTGCACTACTTAGCATGAAAATGAAGTGCTATATTTCCAAAAATGCTCAAATACTCTGGGTAATCACAAATCTAACTGAGTCTTTATTTCATGAAAAGGTTCTACAAAAAAATCTGGTCATAAACATTTTCAAAAATGTCATTCATATTGGGTGTCTCCTAATTATTTAGAGTCTCCTTTACTCATCTTTTTTCTAATAATTCTTTTCATTTTGGCGGTTTCCAGTCTAGACTAAGGCAGGCAGATTTAGCTCTGACTCTTTGACTTTTGGCTTTAAAACTTGCAGAAAGAAATTTATCATTATCCTCCACTTAAAAGATGCTTTCTAGACAGAATATAAAGCTACAGAACTTGCAAATATTGATCTTTTTAAATTATGCCTCCACAGTAATGCAAGTCACCCATGCCATGTGCACGAATGCATCCTCAGAAAATCACAGACGCTGACCTTTGAAGAATGTGGTGTTAAAGACAAATTAAAACTTGTTTCCGATTCAGACCACGAGACAGTTTTTCCAATTAATCCGAGTCCATTTTAAATTAGTTCAGGCCCTCAGACTCTGGCAGCATTTTTTTTTAAATCATACTGTTCACTGACAATAATTTAGAAGTGCTTCTGAGTCCATGAAGTAATTTCAACTACAGAATTATTTCTATTTAATATTCAGACCTGCCTGATGATGATCATTTAATTTGTGTTCAGCTTTGTTCATTATGTTTAGAAAAATCTCTGAATTATGTTAAATGCCCTAGAAAAGATCTTCAATTTAATTATTTTTAATTTAATAAGCCAAAAAAAAAAAAAAACAAATTCAGCAGTTAGAGTTCCTTCAAGTTTTATAATTACACAACCTTTTCTAGAGATTCTGTTCTAAAAAGTATGTTTTAAAACAGGAAAAACTACTTCTTAAATCAAAAACATTACATCCAAGCAAACAAGAACAGAACCACAAACAACCTTAAAGCAGAAAATAATAAAACCCGACAGTGTTTGTGACTACGGCGTAACTGTCAAACCACTGGCTCCTGAAGATGCAGCTCGTTTGGGGGTGGGGGGTGTAAGACATGCTAAGGGAGGCAGAGAGCGAGCCCCCTGACTGCCTGACCCGACTCGGTTATGTAAACAAAATGAGCATGGCAAAAGCAGCAGCAGCAAACAACAGGGAACATCGCCTAATGAGCAATGGCATGAGAGAGTCAACGGCACGTGTGTGTGTTTTAAATGACCTGCATGCTTTTCCAACATGTAATTTTAATTGGACAGATTTCCCAGCGAGCTCTCCAAACTAAAAAGGCAACATGACACGAGCGGCATTTATTTGCTCCTTCTCGCTCCTTTTCTGCCGCTCCATCCCGTCTCCTTTTCATCGGATCTCTTTCTCAGGCAAAATTTCCCTTCTGTGCTTCCTTCCTCACTCCGCGGAGTCTCTGATTAACTCCTTGCACAGCTGACCTCAATGGAAATGACAGGGAGAGGCAGCAACGTGCAACCAGAAACAATACACCTTGACTGATAGAAAGCATCTGGCCTGTGCAGAATAAATGTTGGATTTACAGTATTTACATTTAAATTATTTATAGGTTTGTAAGAAGCTAGGAAATCAGATGATCAGAATTTTTGTTGCATGTGGCTACACCATTAAATCTAGTTATGCATTCATCTCTTTATAGTTACTATAATCTTACTTTGCTTTTAATATTCTGATATATGCTTTGCTTCGAATTTCTTCCTAAAGTACTTGAAAAAGTATTGCTTTATAAGGAAAGTAGATCAGATCTGGCAGGGGAAACCATTCAGGGAAAATGTGTTATATAAATATGCATGAAGACTGATGAGGTGGATATATGCAGGAAACATATTTTCTTTTCCTAAAATCAAAATGCACAAAGCAGGGCCTCCAAAAGCGAGAGCTACAGAATGACAAATCTAAACTAAGACTTTGTGTGTGGGGGGGGGGGGTCACAACTTCCTGAACTAGAAATACTAACAGCTGTGATGGCAAATAAATCAGTTTTATAAAGAATTAAAAATGGAAACCTGGTATGAGGCTCAAACAGGAAATACTCTCAAACAAAATAAACTAGGAAGTAAATTACCTAAAGGGTAAACGGCTTTCTAGGTTAAACAAAGGATTACATAGAATCCATAACAGACTGTGGAGACAAAACGTAAACAAAACAATAACATACCAATGGAAGTTGAACATAATAAATGCACACTTGAAACACAGAATGAAAAATACATCAGCACAAAATCATTTCCTGTAATTCCACGTTGTAATTTGCTACTTTTAATTTATTTTTGACCTGTCCCCATTACAGGTATGCTAATAAGTGTTCTCATTCAGTAAACACTACAGACACACACTCAGCTACTCTGTATGTGTTTATGGGTAAACTAGATGAAACACAACAGCACTTTTTATTTTTTACATTCACTTTGGGGGAACAGACATTCAATAAAAGAGTTCATCTCAAGGACTTTTCTCTTTTGAGTCAACTTTCTTTTCTTTGTGTTATTTAGGTTTTCTACTGAAGTATATAACCTTGCTGATTATCCATAAAGGAAATACATATACAGAACAATTACATACCGTATAATTATTAGGCTGTTGGTACTTATTATTTTATTTTTTCTCACCTGCTCAACCTAAAATTATCCTCCCTTTGCTAAAACCTCTCGACTGTTCTGTATGTTTTCTCCTCACTAATGCAGGATTCTATTACTGCGCTGATGACCAGTCCCTGACTTTAGTTCTATAGTCTTGTTTGGGTTTTTTCTTTTTTGCACAATTATTTAAAAAAATAATAATAATGTTGTTTTTATTGAACATTAGTAAAATATCCTAAAATGTTTTTTCAAGCATCTATTAGTGATCTATAAATTACACAGTTTAATTTGAACTTTGATCAAATCAGAACTGCTCTAAAATTCAGCTTTTAGGTTTTTAAGGTTGTGTGAGCAGCAGGGACTAAATGCATGACTTTAGATAGAATTTATTGTTAATTTAGATCATTTGATTATGTTTACAGGAAAATATTTAAACACATACTGTAAGTATTTAATAAGAAGAACATTTTCACATAGTTTTTCCAAGCGGAACTGATGAGTTTTACTAAATTTTTTAGGTGCAAATATCCATTACTTTTTGCTATCAAAGCACTTTCACCACTAAAACTGTTGCTTTAATTTTGCTTAAAGATAATATGTGGAGCATTTCAGGAACTCTCATATATCATAGTTTAGAACTGAACTATCATTTGAAACTAGAGGTGGGCATAGATTAATTTTTTTAATCTAGATTAATTTTGAAATTAATCTAGATTAATCTAGATTAAAATGGCTCATTTGAATTCTGCCAAAGGGTTCATAATACCGGTATGTGTGTTCATGAGGCTGAAGAGTCGTGATACTTCAAGTCTAGAGTTTGTTAGTAACAGCTGACCCACTGTTTGGATCAGCTGTTACTAACCTAACATGAAATACTAAACCTGTCAGAACTTCCCTCAGAAACCCAGACCCGAGTCACAAACCAGACCCACCAGATGAGCTCTGAGCTCATTTTAACAACCTCTGATGGTTGATCAAGTTATCAGGATGAAACATTTTAACACTAAAACACACTGATCTGTCATCAGAGGTCTGTCTCCTTTAACTTTACAGCTGTTTTACTGTAGAAACCTTCTCATCTCTTGACAGTAAAGGATTACATTTAGTTTACAGGTCACCAGATTAAAGCATCAACTCTCTTTTTTACATCAAATAACTTCAAGCTGATTTTTTAGCTGTCAAAAAATGATTGTAGCATCCAGTTTATCTGTAATGGATTAAATTTGCCTTAAAATGACTTCATTTCTCTACTGTTTATTTCACATTACCCTATAGGGATGTTTCATCGTGTTTTTGTTAAATAAAACCACTTTAGGGGATTTAAACATTAACGAGTCTGAAAACTAAAGACAACCCTCTGATAAAGTCACTGACAGATCAATGTGTTTTAGTGTTGATATTGTTTGATTGGTTGAATGTTCAGCTGTCAGTTATGCTGAGAAACGCAGCACGCGCTGCCACATTCACTTTAACGAGAGGCGCGTGCACAGCTGAGGCTGTCGGCCCAAACAGCACGTCGGTTCACCAGGAAACACCTGGAACCAGACAGACAGTCCAGACCTGGTTGATGACTTGGTCGGAGTTCTGCGGAAACTCTACCAAGTTGTTGCCGCGGGTTTATGACTCGGTCAGCGCTCTGCTGCGTCTCCTCCAACCTGGATCAAGTCCGAACCACACGGTCCGGTTCAGGAGGAGGGGGCGTATGCCGAGATTGGCATGGGCGCGCGGCTCCCGGACGCGCCTCTTTCACCTCCTTGGGTCCAGGTGAAAATCCTGGACCGGAACCGGCTCCTGGTGAAGGAGACACGCCTCACGTCTCCCGAACGCGCGCTTCACCTGGACCCGCGGCTCCCGGTCCGGGTGAAGGATCGGTTCGGATCCGGGAGCCGCAGCTCCAGGTGAAGTGAGCGTTCGGGAGACAGGAGCCGCGCCTCCTTCAGCTAGACCGGGGGAGCGGGTCCTGCTGCAGGTCCGGACTCCGGAAAGATCCGGGCCAGGATCGGAGTCTGCCATTTGGCAATGCCTGTACATCTCCTAGACCCAGTGACCCAATTTAGATTAACGGCGGTTTTTTTTTATCGCGCGATAACAGTTTCGCGTTAACGCAGCGCGTTAACGGCGTTATCGGCCCAGCACTATTTGAAACATTTATAAACTTTGATACATAGAAAAATGCTCCACATAGGAGCTTTAAATTAAAATGCACGTTTTCCTAATCCACTGATCCCTGGTCGAACTGCCGGACACCTGAGGAAAACACGGCAGCTTGACAAATCTTAAATTTAACTTGGTTTGCATCAGCTATCAGTTTTTTTTTTACATGAGGCAGGATGTATTCTGTCATATGAACTTGCTTTAAGTAACACTGTTGGTTTTAAGGATGAATGTGAGAAACACGAGGCTCAACCAGGTGTTTATGTGCCAAGTACATCAGTGAAAATTTACAAAGCAAATGGATCCAAAATGGACTCACCTCCATAAACGTAGTCATCTATTGTGCAATCTGAAGGTCCCACCAGATGGATCAGACTGGACTGGCTGAAGCCAACCGTGTGCCGTTCTGCAGTTCAACCATACAAATAACAAAAATATAACAAACCGAATTCTGGATGTAAAAATGTGTATAATGAGCATATTTTACTAAAGCAAACAAAACAATTAAATGACATTTCTACCCAAAACACCAACAAAATAAATTAATAACTGCTCATGTAGTTACCTTTTGGTGCACCCTCTATGGTTCAGACAGCATGACAAAAAAATTTGAAAATAACCACTGAATGTTATTTTTGTTGCTTCACACAGAACACCAAATACCTTTAGAGCATGGGCTTTTGTCTCTGAATCTTTTTATCTTGCAACAATATGAAAAGTCCAAACTTTCCCCCAAAAAACTCAACTAAACATTCAGATGCAGTGATTTACTTTTGACTTCCTGCTCTGTAAATCCTCACAGAAATAAAGTAACAACGATAGAGCAGTGGAACACTGAACATTATATCCATCACTGTGTTTGACATAAACCTTCTCATCTTACTAGAAGCCCTGGTATTAGACATAATATGAAATTCAGTAAAAGTTATTAGAAGTTATGTTGTTCGATACCTGGGTTTGGTGGGGGCGATATAATCTCTTCAGTCCGTGCTTTCGTCTCCTCTCTCTCAATTTTCTGTGCTTCGTAGCGTTTCCTGCCCTCTTCCTCTTGCGCTGCACTAGCATACTATAAACAGAGCATAGAAAGAATGAACATTCATGTACACACAGTCTATAGTTCTGCAAAATTAAGACCTAAAACCAACATTTTATTGGGTCCATATAAAGAGTAATAAATATGTATGCAGTTTTCTCCTCTTTTCAAACGCTTTGATGTAAAAATGTCCCTTTTTTCAGTTAGCTGTATGTTTAATGCTGGCTCAGATTATCCTGAAGCACCTGTTAGGCTGGTTGTTACAGGCCCAAGCTGAAGGGGGACCTCATACTCCTACCCTTTACTCTCCCCACCCAACTGACCTTCCTCGTGTTTGTTTGCTTGTTGTTGTTGTTGTTGTCCCCCTTGTTTTGCCGTCCCCTCACCCCAGTGGGCTCAGGCAGATGGTCAACCTTTTCACTCGAGCCTAACAAACATCAACAGCTCCTCTTGTTGTCGTCCACCAAACATTTCCTGAAGTTCTGATTTTGATTTCTAATCTAATTTTGACACTTTATTAAAAAACTAACCTTGTTTTAGTGACACTATAAACCTAATTTCAAAAGTGAAAAATACAGATTCAGTACAAACTAGCTTTTCACATCAATAAATGTCAGTGTTTTATGTAATGATCAGAGGGACTCTCTTGTGGATTTTCTGTCATTGATTTTTTTTTTGTCATTTTTGATATTTATATTGACAGAAAAAAAATCAATGAAGCAGTAAATACCAAACTTCAGTTCCTCCAGATCTCAGCCTGAACTCTTCATGTACCTTGATGGGCGGCACTTCCAGGATCTTGTCGGCGTTCTGCAGAGAACAGGGGACGTACCACAGCGCTGCCTTGTTGGCTAGTTTTTTTGTACCTGCAGTCACAAAAAAACAAGTTAAACTCTTGTCCCAATATGACATTTTCCCTTTATTTATTTGTTTCATTTTCACGGAAAAGCAGATAAACGCTGTGTAAATCAGTAGACAAGATGTTCTGACATGTTTTTCAGTTGCGAGAACAATGGAGCGCGTGATTTTGAACTGACTGTTGTCAAAGCAGACGATTTTATTAACACCCCAATGAAAGAAGCCAATGTGGTTCCAAAGCGTTCCTTTGTTTCGGCCTGAATATTAGTATTTTTGCTGCAAACAAAGGAGCAGAAAATGAATGAGGGCTCTGCTGAAGAACAATTGTCCCTGTCCATTCAGAGCACAAACTAACATTTACTAAACATGCGAAAGAGCAGGGTTTTGCATAATCCATAAATCCTGAAGTTTCACCCTTTTTATGACGTGTTTATAGGATGGATTAAATGCCACTGCAACACACACACACACACACACACACATTAAATCCTCTTTGTAAATATTTACATTAAGCACACTGTGGCAGGCGAAAGATTCTTGTGTTTGGACGCTGCAGCTCTTGCTCTGCATCTCTGTAGAAAGTTGAGTTCTGAAGGCAAAACTCATGGAAATCACATCTCATAGCAATCAGGCGGAGAGGTTGTCATAGTGATATCTGTTCTTCCCACACTTTGTCACTTAATTTGCTAACAGAAAGAGAGGGGGGCTATTTTAAGGTGGTGTTATGGCACACAGAGGAGGCAAACAGATTAAAAGGCGCACACACAGAAACAGCAGGTTCAGTGGAAGCTGCCTTCTTTAAATCTGAATGCTTTAACTTCTGGATTACCAGCTTGATATGTCTCAGTAGCATGTAGGATACTTCAGTTTAAAAAAAGACTTTTTAAACATACTAAAGAAGTTACATCTTGCATTACCCATTTTTCTAATAACACTTAAAGTGACCTGCATCAGCATGGTTCTGATAAGGACTTCTCATAAAAAGAAGTGTCTAAATAAAACTGGAGAATTACTGAGTGCATTCTGATTATTTATAAACCAGAAGGAGACTTTACACAAATACATCTTAAGAATACAGTGGGTGCAGAGGGTTAAAGCTAACAGCGCTTGGTTTAAAAAAAAAAAAGTTAATTTGCATTTTACACTGGAGTTAAAACTGTGCAGACAGCTGGGCCTCGTTGCCATGCCGACCATGATTCTCTTCTCCCCTTCTTCCCATTGGCTCCCACCCTTGTCAGCAACCAGGAAGTTGCCCACAGGGGTAAGAGAGGAATCTTTACATATCCTTGGCTCTATCTGATCCTGAGCGACTACAGTCTATTATTAGCTCCTGCAGGAAGTTTTAAGTGAATTGTGTTTAGGATGGAGGAAGGAGGGGGGAGAAAAATAAAAAGACAAAGGGTGAAGCACCGGAATGAACCAGCCTGATAAGAACCATTCTCAGTGCGACTGATGACCTTTTCTGACCAGAGCGGAGCCACGAAACGGGCTTTGAATTTGAAATCCCTCTGCATCACATGAAGGCAATGTTAATGTTTGACCATGACATCCCTCTGACTGGATTCATTCATTCTTCACAGAATGTCCACCAAAAAAGTGCACACCTCCCCACAGTGTTAACAGTATTCTCTTTTCCCCTTTAAAAAAAAAACTAATTCATTTCAGATCTTGGCAGCACAATAACATTTAAGTTCTAAAAATTCATCAGGTTAGATTAGAAAATACTTTAAGAGAGATGTCATCATTACTGAGAACATGGATTATTTTATGCTAATAATACAGAAAACTGAATTCAGTGACAAAAGATGGCAGAATGGACAGCTGGCTCTCTTATTTAGGAATAATGAATTATTTAATGAGAAGATTTTGGCTGCATGAACACAACTCCCACAAATCTGCTCACTCAAATGCTCCTACACTGGGTCACAATGCTCAACAAAGAGACTCGTGACACGGGGACTCTGTTAGATTTCAGGTTTGGAATAAGGAGCTCGATTAACCTAAACTGGACCTGCTGTAGTCATGAGGAAAACTGAGACAATGATGGGCGAGTAGTCAGGCAGATGAGCCAATCCAACTTTCATCACCCACATGCTGTTTAAACAGCATCAATAGTAAAAACTCAGAACACTTTATCAAAGGCAATAATGAAAAATAGCAATTATTTGATGCAGAAAAAGCTAAATCAAAACTGATTCAACATAAAGTCACAATCATTTGTTTAAACAAATAAAATCACAGGAGAAGGTGCAGAAAGCAACAAATCCTATTCATTTCAGGTCAACTGACTGCAGTAAATGCAATTCAGTTGTATTAAAATTAGATTCATTATAAAATGCCAATTTGTCAAGTTTGCCCTATTTAAAGGAACCTGCAGGTTGCACTGAATTTTAATGCAATCCTGCATTCTGAGCAAGCTCAATACGAGAGTGACAGTAGGAAGGAACGACTCCCTTTTATCAGGAAGAAACATCCAGCAGAGCAGAGCTCAGAATGGGCGGGGCTTCTGCCAGGATAACCAAAGCTAACCCTGACTATGGGATTTATAAAAAAATGAAAGCATTAACTCTAGTCCTAAAGTAGAAAGAGTGCCTCATGGATGGAAACTGGTAGCTGGTTCTGCAAGAGAGAAGCAGGAAAACTAAAATCTCTGCCTCCCATTCTATCTTTAGAAACTCTAGAACCACAAGTAAACCTGTAGTCTGTGAGCCAAGCTCTGTTGGGGACATCTGGATCAGCTGGAAGCTCAAAGAGAGTGTTTTGAACATCCTGATCATAGAGAATTGCAACAATCATGTCTGGAACTAATAAATACATGAACTAGTTTCTCTGCATCACTTTGGGTCAGGATGCTTCTAATTCCAGTAATATTATGCAGGTGGAAAACGCAGTCCTAGTAACATGTTTTATATGAGCGCTTAAGGACAGATCCTGGTCCATAATAGCACCAAGGTTCCCTACAATAGTACAGAGTGAATTACCGACCAACCACACAGTTTATTCCTAAGGGGCTCAGGTCCATAAAAGCACACAACCTCTTAAATACAAAAAATAATACAACTTTTGTGAATAAAGACTTTCAAAATTAAGTAATGCAATATTTTACATAATTTATAAATTTATTCATAATTATGAAAGTTTTTGCGTAAAGCTTTGAATTTTAACAAACATAACCTAACTGAGAGAATACATCAGAGCTTTCTGATTCAGAAATTCATAGATTGTTTAATTTTCATGTTTAATTTTTATGGTTCTTTGAAAACTATTTTGTGATTCTAATTTTCTTTTTCTTCTGAGACTGGTGGAGCGGCGCCCCAGCGCCCCCTATTGACGGGCTGCCACTGTTTCTGAAGTACTTTTTATTATTTCATACAGACTGCTGTAGTACGTACGTACTATGTAAGCAAATGAGAACTCAAATGCAACAAACAATCAAGTTTAAACTTCGAGTATGAATTTTATTTATTCACATTTTTCCTAAAAAAAGATTCCAAACTGAGGGATATCACTGAGGTGTCAATGTTGCAGTCATGATAAAAGCTGCTAAAATTCTTTAAAATGTTAAGAAAATTAGTTTGAACCCTTCCTTTATACTTTCCTTTCACATAGAAAACACTAAATCATTGAGATTATATCTCATGATTCTTTGCTGTTATGTCTTTCAAAGCAACACTTAGTCATTAGAATTTATGTAAATAATGAGGTTAAAGATTTTGAAAGTGAGAAACCTTAAGACGACATGTTACATATTTGTACTAGTCTTATTTTCCTAATGAGTATCATAACATCTCTGTGATTTAACATGATAACATCATGCAGTGCTAATCTCTTTTTCTAAGTCCTTACCTTTTTTTTTTTTTTTTTTTTGCATTAGTCATTTGCAAATGAGGTCAAAGAAAATAGTTTTATAAACACAAATGGAGGCCTATTTTACTATATGATCAGGTGAATACTTGAGTGGCAGCAGGTGAGTTAACAAAAACTAAACAAGTGAAGAGATTACAGATAACTAGACAACATGACAGGCAGAGGGATTAAGCTCATTAACAGTACTGAGCAGAACTAAGTACTCTGTTCTAGTTTGTGAACCTATTGGTTGATTTCTGCTTGATGTCTTGTTTTAGAACAGAGGGGTTATTATGTAAAGGGTGGGTGCCTGTGTGGGGTAAGTGACTCTCCAGCATGGATTACAATTTACTCAATCCCTTTTTAATCCAAGTTTAAGACATCAGTCATATCATGACACTCCTGAAACTTCCTAAAAGCACTTGCTTTTTTTTTTTTGCTTTCAAAAATTGGGTTTAGTTCCCATAACCCAGTTAGATCCACTTCTCTCCTCTTTGTGCATTTTTTCCACCTCAAGTGGTGTCACTTGATTTATTGCCATCTTTTACTCAGTCACCCCTTTTATTTCCCCCTTTTGTCTCTTCCTCACTGCTCTCTTTTATTCCTCCAAGGAGGGGAAAAAACACAACTTTGTTTTTGTTTCTCCTTCCTGAACAGCTTGTTCCAGGTTTGGAAACATTGAGGATAATTTGTGGTACTTTGGTCCCTGTGATCATAACCACAGATTTTTCCATTGAGTTGTGCCAAAGCTCTATTTTACTTTTAACTCCACTATGGTCCCTCTGTGAGATGTTACATCCTGACAGGAACAGATTAATCACAGAAATAGCTTCATGGCTGAGCTTTCTGAGTGATTTTCCAGGACTAAGTCTAAACATGACTGTATACTTTAAAAGCTTTTAAAACACTTAGAATTAAATATTTTGCCAGCACTTTACATAAATGTTACACAAGCTGTGAAACAAAAAGCTGCTCCACAGCTGACAGACTGCAGAACAATTCTTTATAAATACTATTTTTCACTTAATTAAGCTGTAGTCTGTAGCAGTTCCTGTTATAAGCCTGAACTATGTCTTTTCTGTAGTTAAAAGCATAAGTGCAAAGTGTAAAGAGTTAACAAAAACAGGTCAGAAAAGTCAGGTGTTGAATGGTAACAATGGGATTTTCACCAAAATGATACCAATATTTTATTCACGCCTCAGGAAAGTGATTCAGTGTGACGAAAATGGTCTTAATACGTCTTCTTTAAGACCAGAAATAAATTATGATTCGTTTAATAAAGTCAATAAGCTCCAGAAGCATAAAACAATGCATTTGACAGTGTGGTTGTGAGTGTTCATGTAGTACTTGTGGACATGCGTAGGTTTGTCACCTATTAGGATTATGATGAGAACTGTCATGCTTACGATATATTAAGCCTCAACCCACAATGCATTGCTCTCAGCTATGTCTTAGAGAGGATGTGTGTGTGCTGAGGAGGTCTAATCTCTTTATAATCATACAAAGTGTGTTCCTGAGCAGCACTATGTTCATGTGTGTCAGAACACTTTTTATCAGTATGTTGTGCAGAACTACGAGTGTGTGTAATTATATTTGACATGAGGAGCTCTCTAAAAGGATGTTTGCTGTGTATTTTAGATGTTTCTCTACATAAAAGACTCGTGGCATGTGTAGGTCTGACTGTGAGTGCGCATGTGCATGTTAGTGCGCATGTGCAAACCCCCAGCGGGGACAATCATCACGGCTCGTGCCCACAGTAGGCAGCCTTACCCCGGGGGTCTGTGACTGAGGCCTGCCTGACGAGATGCTGCCTGACTTGACTGTGGAACCTGGATGCTTTGCCTCCTCCCCCCAGCATGCACACACTCACAAAAACACACACTCGCGCGCACACACACATTCACAACACAACTAATAAACATAAATGCCTAAACACAAAGATACATGCAGAGAGAACACCATTTACAAGTCACGCTCACCAGGCATAAAGCTGCAGAAACGTGCAAGGCTGCACAAACGCACACCCTCTAATGTACACAATCATGCATGCAAATGCACAAATTTAAGTCTAGAAGTAGTGTTCAAACTTGTGTGTTTCCTTTCAGAGAAATTCATCAATTTATTTAGCAGGGAAAAATACAATCTTGACATTATGTGTAAAAATGTGTCTGTTCAGCCATAGTGCGCAGCTTCATTTACTAAGAAGGGAAGTGTCTGTTTTAAGTGCATTTGTGTGGGTGTGAGGATGTGAAGACGTGCGACTTTTTCTGTGCCTAATGTGTCAGCATATCAGGCTCCCAGTGCACCCTGTTCCTCCCAACACACCCGCGCGTGGCCATGTGTGTGCGTGAATCGGTGTGTTGGGAACGTGCATGCGTTTTGCCGGAGCATGTGTGCAGGTACATTCACTTGGCATCCGTATCTGACTAGGCCACAGCGTGTGAGGCCTGACGCTAAGCCGACATGACAGAAGCAAATAATGTCTGCTCCCGTTATCTTCTCTTCCCCCTCGGCCCCGCAGGAACCTTTTAAAGAGCCGAACGCTGATGAAAAGATGCTATGCATATAGGAGGCATGCGTGCATCATGCAAACACACATGTGGGAATAATGAGACAGGGTGCAAATCACAATATACAGCAACGTTTACACATTCAGAAAAGAGGCACATTCAGTGAGGTTTGCACACAAACGCATCCATAAAAACACACTTAAGTGGGTTTAAACAGATGACAGCTGTGTTGGTTCAAATGCACATACACAAATCCACATCCATGCTTACATTATACACTCACACAACCCACTTCCTATACTGCAGAAATGACCTAATTTACCACCAATCTGCAGCTCCTCCTCTTGTTCTCATTTTATTGTCAGTACTGTATACGAGGACATAGAAGAATCTGTTCCATCTACAAAATACTGGAGAATAACTCAAAGGGTTGAATAAGGACACCTTAAACTTAAACATCTTTTTGTTTACACTTGAAAAATAAAAGGTCCTAAAATAAACACCGACATTATGACAGAAAATCACAGTGAACTGTTCAACAGTGTAGTTCAAACACATTCATCGCAAAATGAAATAAGATCAATAAAAACTAGACAGATTATTGCACTTTTAGCTAAAATATCCACCTCAGTCTCACGCCTCATTGGTCCGTTTCTTGGCAGTTCAAAGTTATTCATAACTGTGTGAGACACCATGACGTATGTGATAAATCTTGCACAGTGCAAAGGATTGTGGATCAAAATGGTTAGGAAAATATTTTGGTTGCAAACTGTAGAATTCTATAAACGCAGTAGGTAGTTGGCAACTTGGTAATTTAGGAGTACTTCTTGCACAAACTACATATTTTTTCTGACATGAGGAACAAAATTATTGCATGAGTATTGGAACACCCCCCATGTCTTGAATTAATTAACTTGATGAGCTTTTTTGCTGTATTTCAGGGGTCCTTCCTGATAAAAGCCAGAGAAGAGGGCTGTCCACGCAGATGCTCGCATGCATGTGTACTGTCCTCAACCTGTCACCTCATATCTCTGCTTCCGCCTCCGTCAACCTGCTTTCAGCGCAGCAACGAGCCAACCAACCAGTACAAGCCTGTTGCTACGGCAACAACCATCTAGGGGATACTTCTTTTGTTTCCCATAACTCCTTTCTTCTCATTCATCATTCCATTTATCCCTATACAAAGACTCTTCTTTTTCTGCTACTTTTACAACCTTCCTATCCTTTGACAGGTCTGTCCACTTCACTTCTTCCGTTCTGCTTCTCGCTCATCCTGTTTTTGTTTCTTACTCTCCTCTTTTTTATCAACTTGATGAAGTGAAGATTGTTTCGAATTTCTTTAAAAGTAAGCTCAAAGACCAGAGAGATTTGCGAATTTTAGGTCAAAATTCTTGCCGGTGTTCCTAAAAACTCACTCAGATTTAGGAAGTTTAATGATAAATATACTTTTCACGTGTAAATGCAGACACACTACATGTTGTGTGTGATTTCAGGCTGATATAGCCAAGTTAGAAAAATGAAGCTTATGTTAGTTTGTGTATATGACATTAAAAGGTTAATAAATAAAGCTGATAGTATTATAAAGTGCTCCGTTCTGCAGCTTTACTCAATAAACTCAATTGTGCATATATGCAAATATGTGCATGTGTGTATGTGTAAGCCTGCTTTCACACAGGTGTGCATCATATAATGAATATGCATGAAACAAATCAATTGCAAACAATTCAGCAACTTCTTAAAGCAGTTTTTGTGCAGCTAAAAGAATCATTACTTATGACTTGGTGCCCCCTAATGACCAAGAGGGATATTTATATGAGTTTTAAATAAAAGGAGGAAAGGACTGCTTGGTGATGCTAAATTAAATATCCTCAGGTAACTTCTCAATTAGACAAAATAAGAATACTTTTCAATTTGTGCATTTTAAACTAATAAAGAAAACGTGCAACCAGAACAAGAGACAAATGTTCTGAACTTTTCTGGGGTTTGGGAAACTGTGTGACATCATTCACTGATTTATGGATCTAATTTATTTATTGAAAATGAATAAAACATTAGCTGCAGCCTGATTTACTGCACTCTGCAGACAGGGGGTATTTATGTGTGTCTAATTGTTTGTTTGTCTTTCTGTTTTTGAAGTTTGGTTCACCTGACTGCTTCATATTTATATCTTTTTGTAGTTTTTGTGCTCTGAATCCTGCACCACTAAAACCATCCAAACCAAAAACATGTAAATCCTTGAGCAGCTGTAATGACTCTGGATTTTTAATAATCAATATGTCGGTGGTCTTAAATGTCAGATAGGTCACCTGTGAGGATGTTCTCAGCCATCACATTGACCTGAACCTCCAGTGAGTGCTTGGACGTGAACGTGATCTCAGCTGAGACGTGGACCACCTCCCCAATGAACACAGGGAACAAGAACTCGGTCTTCTCCACCCGAACCAGGGCTACCCAACAACGGTCCTACACGAGGAAAAGTTACAAAAACAAATAATTAAAGTCTGAAATATAAAAAAGCCTTTGATGCCGTTTTCAGGGATTTCTAAATGTTGCAAATTTACCTTTAATGTTTGAGGCTACACAATTTTTTACTCTCAACTAACAAGGTTTACTAGGTGTTTAAGACTTTTTCAAGTTTTCTTTATCCATAAAGGTTTTATCATATTTTCCAAAGAGTTAGACTGTAGAACATCAGAATATGAAAAGAACGCCACAGCAGATGAGATAAAGAAACAGTGGAATATGTTTAAAACAGTGAAATGCTTACTCCATTCACTGTGTTGCAGTGTCGCGTGCCGACGATCCCTCCAGCTTCCTCGATCATCTTCAGGATGATGCCGCCGTGAACGTTTCCCATGATATTGGCGTCATCCGGCCGCATAACCCTGCAGCAGAGAGGGGAACACATGAGCCTGACTCTACCTCATTTTAAATTAAAAGGTTTCCTTTCACTCATTTGTAAACATTTACTATTCCAACGCCATGCTGACTGGTCAGAATGGAGATTCAATTAAGGCTAAATAGTTGAAACTGAAAACTTCAGCAGATATAAATCCTTTCATAGTCACACAAAACCTATCAGGATCATATAGCTGACAGGAGGAGTCCTAAGCATCGTCTGCATTCAGTTTTCCACCATGTGCATCAATCTAGTCCAGCAGGTTCCAATCTAATATTCTGAAGTCACGAACATGTAAAAAATTAAGCCACATAATGCTTCAGGATTTAACTAATCTGTGAATCAGATGTTTAATGAAACAAAAGTCCACACCTTGATAGTAATCCCACCACTTACAGAAAGGCTCTTTATTTCATAGAGCTTTACAGCCAGTCTGCTTATTATAAATGTGAGTGTTGATGGATCCCAGTAAAATGTTATGGGAGAGAAAGAGCACAGAATAAGAGCCAAAAGCGTCATGATACTGAAAGGATGCTGCTTTTAAATGAAGAGCAGCTGAAAAAGTGGAAACCTTTTCATGTAGTCTGATACAACAGAGCTGTGATTAAAGCTGCTGCTCTGAGCTGTGGCCTCCTAAAGTGTTTATTAGTGATCATATTCAATCCAACACAACTAGACAGTAATACCACAAGACAGACGAGAACAGGGAATATTTCATTTCAAAGTTGTGTGTGTAGAACTTCCAAAGCCTTTTCAGAAACTCAATTCAAGTTTAAGGTCATTTAGATATTTAGTGGTGACTAGGGAAAAATAAGCAAACTTAAAAGGAAGGAAAAAGGGAGAATTAATAGAAATAAATTACCTAATGAGTTGGAATTTGTTTCCCTGCTGAGCTTCAGCCTCCTCTCCTCTACAGACATTCTTGCTGACTTGCTGACTTTCACTCAGCTGCTGTTTTCCCATCTCTGTTTTATCCACTTCCTCTGCTGCCTTGTTGTTCAGAGGCCCATGCATCGCTACACGCTACCCGACTCTCAGCCTCACCTTCTATAGTCACACACTCCTACACTGTCTAGTCAAAAAGTATGAAAATGCTGCTGTAAATGACGTCACACGGTTTCAGTGTTGACCCGCCCTACGAGTCACAACTGGCCAAACTGGATCTCAGTAGACTTGTCAATAGGCCTATGGATGTCAACCAGTAAGATCCTTTATCAGCATGCGGGGGGGTGTCAAATCAGACAGGAAGAACAGGAAATACTTCAGTCAACGAGCAGCAGGACAATGGTTAAGCACAGTTTATCAAAATTTAACTTAAAAAAAAAAACATATGTCCAAAGGTCAAAAATGCCAAAATGGTAAGATTTTTTTTTTTTTATCGTATTCAACTCCTGTTTCATTTTTATCAGCCCTAAATCATGTTTATGACCACTACTTGGCAGGTATTGGTAAATAAATTTTAAAATTGTTGTTGAGGTGAGTTTTATATAAGATTCTTCAAAAAAATTAATTTCTCAAGGACACAGATTAGAGGTTGTTGTTTTTTTAGTTATGAGGTTTACAAAGCAAAACCTTTTTTAAATGCTTCTCTTGAGCTAGTCCAAGGATTATGAGTTGAGTTCAAACTATCACCTCCACAGTAAGAAGTTTTCATTCACACTTTTATAGTAAACATCTAAATCTTTTCTTCTCCCACACACTAAATCTAAGCATTGACTCCATGGTTTGGAGAGGTGATAAACCAGGTCACATGTTAGAAAACGGTTGGCTAGTTTGTGCTTGTTTTGTTGACATTTTGGGCCACTGCCCTTTTTCAGACTAACAAACTCTTCAGATAGTCTCGCCATCTTTGAACAGTCCTAATGGGAATCAGTTTGAGAGTCGGGTAACGTTAATATATATTTATGTGGCTACAGTCACCTTCATATATACCACAGTACAACGTAGTGGAATTAGTTCTCTACATCTGACCCATTCCTGAGGAGCAGATGTTTAAAACACCTGGGTGGCAATTAGGGGTTCAGCATCTTGTCCAAGGATGCTTTGATGTGTGACCTGCTGCTGGAATCAGAAATCAAACCCTGATATCCTGATCAGTAAACAACCTCTCTTCCCTCCTGAGACAAAATCACCCTACATACAACCAATGAAGAAAGAATTCTAATATAACCAACTAAACTATGTAGATTCTTAGGTAGGCTACTGTTAATGAGAGTTGCATATTATTATTGTACTGTGCATTTTTCCTATGTATTTCATAATTTGATCATTGCTAGTGAGCAGCCTTTTTCTATAAATGTTTAATGTTAAATGTTTAATGTTTTGAGATGTTTTTGTCTCTAATTGTTTTGTGACCATTTATAAATGGTATATCTGTGTCCAGAGTTTGTTAATCTGAGAAAGAGAAGGCCTGAAATGCCACCAAATAAATAGAGCTATGGAAGCGTGACTAGTGTGGTGATCAAATATTACTGTTTTATAGATTTCATTGTTTTTCAATCTTGCACTACTCCAGACTTTTTGATATCTCACCGTTTCTTTGCTTGTTTATTTTTTGTTTTACAAACATACTAACAGTATCATGTTGTAGATTTCACCTGTGAGGTAGGTACTTTTTTTTTCTCTGAAATTCAGAAGTCTAAACTGTGAAAGGGTCATTTGTCTCCCCCTACAGGCAAACAGAAGTAGCTACAATCATCAGCACATGCTCCTGGAAATGACAGGATTTTTTAAATGAAAAAAGCTAACAGGTTAGCTGTTGCCATTTAGTAATGTAAGATACTGCTAGCTACTTTCTGTTACTTCTTTGTATATTGTATTTCACTACAGCTGAACATGCGTTCAACTTCAGTCCAGATTACCAGGCGTCCAAATGTCTACGTGTTGCCAGTGAAAATAAACTTTTACTTCAAAGTAATGCTGTGTCCTTGGCATTTTGCCACTGTCTACCTTAGAGCAGCTAACCGCTCTGGGGTCAGTGCAGGCGACGCAGGAGTAGCACCGCTTATGGAGGACTCAAGCTAAAATACCCGAAGTAGCTACCATAACAGAATAGATACTGTCCGAGAACACAGACATGTTAATAAAAACATCATGCATGCTGTGTGCGTTTAAACGGAACCCAAGCGGATTATTAGGTTTGTCGTCCTCTGAATGAACGATCGCTGCGTGTTTCCAGGTCACTCGCCAATCACTAGCATGTTTAGTAGCCTGTTGTATGTTGGCTGCACATTTGTTAACCGGCTCACAAACGTCATACCTGCATAGTTGGAGGGAGGATGGTGATGCTTCGCGCATCTGTGGCACAGACATGGTGAAGTAGCGAGATTCCTGCTCGGCGTAAAGTGAAATGACGCCACCAGCGTGCTGCTGAGGATTGTTGTCTCCGGTAAAATGACTCAATGGAAAAGTACTAGAAAAGAATCCGGATATTACATGATAGGTGTGAAATATTGCTCTCAAAGTGTCTGACGTTCTGTAACTCTTAGTGGAATAAATAAAACACAAAACAGTTTTTATTTAGGTCAGTTGCTTTTCAGAAAGGTGAAATAAAACATCGTCAATACCTTGAGTTACCAGAAGGGGGCAGCAGAGACCGCTTAAAGTTTGTGTTTATGGGTGTAGTGTTTTATTCAGTCTGGAGGGGGCGCTTTTGACCTTTCAATCCACTCCACTGAATGGAGTTACACTAAATATTTTATTTGTCTGAGACGTTGGGAGGGTTGTTTGGGTTTTTTTTTTGTTAATTTGTTTGTTTGCTTGCTTGTTTGTTTTTGCACAGATGCACATACAGATAATTTTTCTGTTTCTTTTCAGTAATCTAAGCTGCATACATATACAGTAAAATGCATTCATTTGACTATTACCATAACGTAAACAGGAATTACACAAATTATGGGAACGCAATGTTCACTGAAAAAAAGAGAACATTGGTCTAACCTAAAAAAACAGGGGTCTAACTTTAAAAAATTGAAGTAATCGGTCACAAGTAATTTAATTAGGTTTATCCAAGTTAATTTTTTTAAGTTTACTTTGAACAAACTTAATAAATTAACTTTGAAAGAACTTAATTTATTTACATGTGACCGATTACTTCAATTTTTTTAAGTTAGACCCCCGTTTTCTTTTTTCAGTGTTCTTTTTATGGACTTTAAAATAAACACCGCTTCTTATATTCCCACTATTTTTCTTACAATGTGAACAGAAAGACAACTCGAGATTTAACCACAATATTGTAGTTTTATTTACATCGTATATTTACAACATTTGCTACAAATAGCAAAAATATAATACCTCTCAAATGAGATACACTCTGAGACACATTATGTCTACACATTTCATCTGCACAGACTTAGACACGGAAGCCTGTTGTGCAAATGTAACCATACAATGACCCTTTGGGTCTTACAGGGCTGTTTCAATAGCCCTTGATCACTTAGTCCAGAAGAGGGACTAAATATTTAACGTGTACATACATGCGGATTTAAGAAAAATACGACCGTCTAATATTGTCAACTTTAACAGGACAAAAGACTCGCGCGCAAAAACTTAAGTATATAATACTTAACAATAAATAATACGACTAATTTAAAGTTTACAATAATTACAAATTATGCTAGACATTTAACCATTTCTTCTCATTTTTAACCCATTACGGTCTTTATACAGTTTTGGGAAAACCTGGATCTACCAAGGTCTCCACACAGCGGCGCTGAGCGGCTGCGCTCTGCTGGGAGCTGCTGCGCTGCTGCGGCACTGACTCTCCAGTTTGGAGTTGAAGCTGGATTTCAGGCTCAGGAGTCTCTGTTGGATCTGAGGAAAGGTCTTGGGGGTTTGAGCGCAGCAGTTCAAGCAGGTCGGGGTGGTGGAAGCAGACGCGGATTTCTGGATGAAGCTTTTAACCCGCTGGCACGCGTCTTGCTCCAGGTTCGTTTGGGGGAGCAGGGCTGAGACGCGCTGGAGACAGGCTTTATAACCTTCTTTATAACTGTCTGCTGGGTCTAAAAAGACAAAAAAAAACTTTTAGTTTTGTTGTTTCAACAATAAATCCACTTTATGCATCTAATAAAAATGGCAAGGAAGCAGAAGTCAGACTCACTTTTGGTGCTGACGGGAGGGATGTCACTGAGGAACCGCACAGTCATTTCCAGAATGTCAGCTTTCTCCAGTTTGGAGTAGCACGTTTTCTGTCAATTAAAATAAAGGCAAACGTTAAACACATGAGTCTATATTTTATCTTTACAATATGAAGCTAAATTTGTCAAATGTGCATGATAATAATATATAATAAACTTACATGTCTGCCTGTGAGAGGAAGGATGAGGTTTTTCAGGTGGTTCAGGCTGTCGTTGATACGGGCGCGCCTTCTTTTTTCCATCAGTGGTTTCATTGTCTGAAAAGAGCATCGATCTTTTAGTATAAATTCACAACATTGTACGATTAAACATGAGGAAAACATTCAAGGAACGTGCGGGAAATTCAGTCACTTCGCTTACCTTTCTCAGCTCAAGAGCCTCTTTTCTTTGCGCAACAGTCAGTCTTGGAGAAAAAGACGGGAGAGATTCATAGGTCATGTTTGGAGACATGCTCAGCCTCGTATCTGTGCCACAGAAGTGTTCAGAATCGAAGTCGTAGAAGATGTGTCTCTAACGGCCGAGAGGTGCGGTATATATCCAAGTCCGTGGCGTCGGTTTCTGTGCGTCACGGGTACGCCCCCAAGCCAACATAAAATGATCTGGACCGATTCCTATTCCATACAAACAACACACAAGCATCACATTTAATAAGATAACCATCTGTCTTTAACTTTAATCTATGCGTGTCTGCATTATAAACCAAACCAAACAAAAGCTGCGTCAAAAAGCTGGGAAACCCCGTGCGTAAAGACGCGTAAAGGTTCAGGGCATCACTAATATTTCAAACTCATCCATCATACCATAAAGTAAGCAACTTTGCTTATTGTTTTTCATATATTTAGTAAATTATTTTGCGTTTTAAACAAAACGATATAAACAGATATTGGCGCGTAATTACGCAGTGTTCCAACGTAAATTTGAACAACTCCACCGCTAATATATGACTACCTACATATGCAAATAAACTATCAGAAAATGTAGGTTAAACTAATTATTTATATAATTTTCTAAAATACATTTTCAGTTTGCATTAATTAGTTTTTCTGATGTTTTCTGGTGTGGTTTGGTAGATGCCTAAATATATCATTTAAAACGTAAACAAGGTGCCAAAAGTATCTCTAAATGTGTCATTTATATTATGTATGCTAAATAAATAAATAAATAAATAACATCAGGATGCAGTACGTGCACCGCTGGTAGGGCTCAGACTTTAGTGTGTATGCAAACAAACACACACACACTTGCTCCAATCATAAACCCAAGCGACGCTACTTTCAAATAACATCTGTTCTTATATTTTGACCACAATAGTTTTGCATATCCATATGACGTTTCCATGCAGTTTCTGCTTGGGGGGGGGGGGGGGGGGGGGTCACTACCTGGAGGGGGTATCCGACTGCTGCTAACGCTTGGTGCAACGAGGTGGGGGCTGAACAATGGAACGACGGAAGGGTGGTTGTATGTTTTTCATCACAAAAGCCACTGTGAAACATAAAATCTCAGAGTTTTGGCCATAATATAAACCTTTGAAAACCAGAGTCTTTACGCACATCTACACGAAGTGGCTACTTGATGGTTAAAACTTTGTCTTGGGCCGGAAGATCTTCAAACTTTGAGTAACAGTTGGGAAATGTTTGCTTTTGAATAAAAACTGGAGAAATATGACAGCCCATCAAATGCCTCCGCACTCTGGGGAACCACGCGCGCAGCACGCGCCACGGGGACCAGATGGCTGTCTGTTACAAAGATCCCAACTCCTCCCTCGCCCTGTGACCAACCCCCACATCTTCTCCACCCCCTACACACCCCCAGGTCCCACCGAATTCAACTCTCATCCCTGCTCTTGGATTTTACGCATCCTTTTTTTTTTATAAACTTCAAATGCAGACACGCAATCTCCACGCAGTTTTGGCGTGGGTATCCCGTTCCTCTATAGGTCCAAGCTTGTCCAACTGAAGAAAGAAAAGAAAAAAAACACCACCACCCCCTCCCGACCCGCTTGACTCCATGCTGCAGTTGTCTTCTTTAGCTTCACCCTGGGATGTTTATTTTAGCGTCCAAGCTATCATGAAATGCTTGTTTATCAATTCTGCAAATGACTCAATTCAAGTAAAGCCAGAGAACCAATGTTAGTGAGAATGTAAAATATTCAAATGCAACCTTTGCAATGAGAACGCAGGGGTTTAGAGCATGAGCGCAAACTAAAACTGAAGTCTAACATTTGAATATAAAAATGACTGTTAACTGAAATTGCGTGTTGTTTCGTCCCCATATAAAGATGAATTTTATTAGAAAATTAATTGTTCAGTTTGAATGTGGACGTTAGAATTTGGATCTACAAGAACTTTTCGAATATTCAAAGGCACACTTGCTGCACGCGCCCCTCACCGCCCGCTGGGACGCATGAGGGTGATGATGGTGATGATGAAGGTGGAGGGAGGGAGTGCACTTCTCCGTTTTCCTATACGGTTAGAATCGTCTTTTGTCTTTTCAAGCAAAATCGGCGTCTGCAACCCATCTGTGCAGGCAGGATAACAGGGGCCCTTTGTCTGGCTGCACACCGACACTTCATGGGAATTAAGGTCCCAAACAAGTGACTTCTGATGCAGCCTGGTGTGGAAAACGGAGTCTTAACAAGCTACACAACCAGTATTTTTACTATTCTAAATAAACTTTTTCTCCACAAACAGTGCACAGCAGGCCTAAACAATTAAGTTAGGTTATTTGAAATTACATTTTTAGATCCATGAAATTAAAAACAAGTGATTTAGACCTTTGAAGAGGAAACACAATAAGAAACACTTTCATTTAACCCATCAGTAAAAATACAGCACAGACTCTTATCAGAGCCTGCTAAACAGAGCACAACCATCCAGCTGAAGAAGAATTGACCCTCAGGTCTGAGGCAAATCAGTCAACAAATGGAATGGTTTCCAATTCAAATGCAACAAAACGCCATTTGAAATAGGACCACACATAGAGACATCAAAATGATTTAATCTGAAATAAAAATTGAAATACATTTTCTACAAGCAAACCATGGTTTGGTGAATAAATGTGCAAAAACATAACTTGTTCCTGCCAAAGCTTATGAGGGCTTTCTTACAATGGACATTAGATATAATGGATTAAAGGCCTTGGTCCATGAAATGAACAACTACGATCATATTCTATTGAGAAAATATGGAGTTTAACCATTTTGGCCAATTCTTGAAAATAACAATGCAATCTCACAGTTTTAGATGTCACACTCTGTTAGATCTCAGAGTGCTGTGAAGAATCAACTTACACAACAACACACTTTAGTGTGTGTATATCTGTAAAATCATCTAAGTTGTGATCATGTCGGTCTCTTTTGATTTGCTGAATGTGGTTGACTCCCTAAGTTATTCAGTTATAGGTGAACATCTAATGGAGAATTTCAGTGAGATTTGTTGAAGTTCATCCAGTGGTTCATGAGGTATTTTGCACACAAAAAAGGGGGGGAGGTTTAAAAGTAAAATGCTCTAAATGTGTGATGTGGATTACTGTCAGTGACTACACCACTACATCTACATCACTACAAATTGTAGCTTGATGTCTTCAGAGCTGAATTATATAAATTTTTATGTTTGTCTATAAGATTAGATGTGATGGTCATCTTCAGTTAGACTGACTGATGTTATAGTATTTTGCTAACAGAAAGCCAGGACTGACTTTAACAGCTAATCTTAACAACAATCAGTCATATTTTAGCTCAATACCTGTAAAACCGACTGAGTTTAAGTCATTTGGTGTTTGCCTGTTTTTAGCAGCCTTCTTGGGCTGATTCCTAAACTTAACCCTTTATAAAGTAAGTAGCCATATTTGATCACTTGTGCTTTAAATTTCACCACAGAACGAGCAGCAGGAAACCATGCAGCCTTAAACAGCTCCAACCATGGGCCTGCCCCCCCCCCCCCCCCCCCCCCCCCCCCCCCCCCCCCC
>SSNR01000215.1:1145306-1173639 GCA_006937965.1 Callopanchax toddi
TATACGGTTAGAATCGTCTTTTGTCTTTTCAAGCAAAATCGGCGTCTGCAACCCATCTGTGCAGGCAGGATAACAGGGGCCCTTTGTCTGGCTGCACACCGACACTTCATGGGAATTAAGGTCCCAAACAAGTGACTTCTGATGCAGCCTGGTGTGGAAAACGGAGTCTTAACAAGCTACACAACCAGTATTTTTACTATTCTAAATAAACTTTTTCTCCACAAACAGTGCACAGCAGGCCTAAACAATTAAGTTAGGTTATTTGAAATTACATTTTTAGATCCATGAAATTAAAAACAAGTGATTTAGACCTTTGAAGAGGAAACACAATAAGAAACACTTTCATTTAACCCATCAGTAAAAATACAGCACAGACTCTTATCAGAGCCTGCTAAACAGAGCACAACCATCCAGCTGAAGAAGAATTGACCCTCAGGTCTGAGGCAAATCAGTCAACAAATGGAATGGTTTCCAATTCAAATGCAACAAAACGCCATTTGAAATAGGACCACACATAGAGACATCAAAATGATTTAATCTGAAATAAAAATTGAAATACATTTTCTACAAGCAAACCATGGTTTGGTGAATAAATGTGCAAAAACATAACTTGTTCCTGCCAAAGCTTATGAGGGCTTTCTTACAATGGACATTAGATATAATGGATTAAAGGCCTTGGTCCATGAAATGAACAACTACGATCATATTCTATTGAGAAAATATGGAGTTTAACCATTTTGGCCAATTCTTGAAAATAACAATGCAATCTCACAGTTTTAGATGTCACACTCTGTTAGATCTCAGAGTGCTGTGAAGAATCAACTTACACAACAACACACTTTAGTGTGTGTATATCTGTAAAATCATCTAAGTTGTGATCATGTCGGTCTCTTTTGATTTGCTGAATGTGGTTGACTCCCTAAGTTATTCAGTTATAGGTGAACATCTAATGGAGAATTTCAGTGAGATTTGTTGAAGTTCATCCAGTGGTTCATGAGGTATTTTGCACACAAAAAAGGGGGGGAGGTTTAAAAGTAAAATGCTCTAAATGTGTGATGTGGATTACTGTCAGTGACTACACCACTACATCTACATCACTACAAATTGTAGCTTGATGTCTTCAGAGCTGAATTATATAAATTTTTATGTTTGTCTATAAGATTAGATGTGATGGTCATCTTCAGTTAGACTGACTGATGTTATAGTATTTTGCT
This sequence comes from Callopanchax toddi, assembly GCA_006937965.1. Lineage (NCBI taxonomy): Eukaryota > Metazoa > Chordata > Actinopteri > Cyprinodontiformes > Nothobranchiidae > Callopanchax > Callopanchax toddi. The sequence continues at coordinate 1,146,521 of SSNR01000215.1, forward strand.
AACAGAAAGCCAGGACTGACTTTAACAGCTAATCTTAACAACAATCAGTCATATTTTAGCTCAATACCTGTAAAACCGACTGAGTTTAAGTCATTTGGTGTTTGCCTGTTTTTAGCAGCCTTCTTGGGCTGATTCCTAAACTTAACCCTTTATAAAGTAAGTAGCCATATTTGATCACTTGTGCTTTAAATTTCACCACAGAACGAGCAGCAGGAAACCATGCAGCCTTAAACAGCTCCAACCATGGGCCTGCCCCCCCCCCCCCACCACCACCACCACCACCCCTACCTTCCTCCACCATCAGATCTGGACCTCCTGAATCGTTGTATGTCTGGTTGCCATGGTTACCCAGGACAGCTTCATACATTTATGTCCTTCTGTTGCATTTGACCATCCTAACAGATCTGTTCCTGACCCACATATTTTTATCTTATCCTTATTTACTAACACAGTGTTGCATAATGTTTAAAAGCCACAAATAAAGTGTTTTTAAAATTATAATGTGTATGACATTTTCACGAGTTATTTTTAAACCTCACATTGCACAAGTGATCAGATGTGGTAACAACGGGTTGAATTCAGATGTTTCACTTAGATATGCTGCCTTATAAAATCAAGCATGTAGCCATGTGTTCTCCATTCATAAACATTGTGTTACAAAACAAGGAGCTCAGTCACTTCAAGTATGGAACTGTGAGGATGCCTCCTTTTCATTTTGACAGTCTGTGAAATTTTATCCCTGCTTCTTATTATTCAAGTGTGAGTGATCTTGTTAGACAGCTAACAGCAATTCAGCCATGAAGTGAAAGACCAAAGTCAGAGGAGTCAAATATTGCAAGGTGTGTAAAAGTCGCCAACACTCTGCAGATTTCATAGCTGAAGAATTTCGAACTTATTCTGGTTTCCATGTACAAAACTGTCCAACCAGAGCTTGGTTTTCAACGGCCGTCTGTTTTAGTGGATTCTGGAGGCCTGACTGCTCTGTGCTGCCTGTGAAGTTTGGAAGAGGAGGGTTAAAGGTTTTGTTTTTTGGTTGTGGTGCCTTATCTCCAGCATTCGTGATGACAACACTTTGGGGAGGAGTGCAAAAAAACAAGGGCTATAGCTTTGGTGTAGAAGGAAAGGACTGATCCACAACAAGTCCTGATCAGAACCCAATCAAGAACTTTTAGGATGAGCTTGATTGGAAATTGTGATTCAGACTTTTCTGTCCAACATTGGTGCCTGGCCTCATAAATAATCTAGAATAAAGGAAAACAAACAGAAACACTCCAAAATCCCAGGAAGCTAGTGAAAGCTAGTTGCAAAAGAGGGACCAAATCCATATTAAATAAATACAGTCCCTGTTAGTGGTCAAATACCTTTGTCTATATGGTGTTTTTCGGCAAAACACAGCCAAAGCCCCTCAAATTTTGAAATAAAAACCCTAAGCTGATGCACAAGGACAGTTATCAGATTTTCATCAAAATATCTCAAATAAAGCTGAACTGAAAACTTAATGTTATGTGGAGTCTGAGTCAAAAAGTGAGGTAAGAGAAATAACCCTTAATTTAAATCAAATAGTGGAGCAGAGAAGAATCAAGGGATTTTTGCAACAATTACAAGGTGTGGTCTGCATAGAAAACTCCAACTAACCAATGCTCGGTAAAGGCTGGGACTGAAAAACCTCAGGAGCTGAGTCAGTGTAAAATCAACTCTGAGCCACGCCTTAATCAGAAGCTAACAGGGAACAAAAGGAGAGAAAAGAGGAACTAAACCTTTATCAACTGACTTTTGCACATTTTAAGACAATCTTCCTGGAAATTTAATGCATGGACTATAAAAACAGTCATGTGGATTTTACAGTATAGTGAAAAAGTCAGGATGCTCCCTGATATTTTCTTTTTTCAGTCTTTCTCACTTCTTTGTTTCTTTTTCATTTGTGTAAACTCATCATAGATATTCTATTTAATTTTTTTATGCATTAAATGAACAAATTATATGTTTTGTGATTAATTTAATCATAAAATAACTAGAAGTTTATTTTTCATGGAAACAGAACCTTTAGTCTTTCTACAGCCAATTTTGAGTTGAGATGAAGTTAATTTGTCAATGAAAAGTGCATGAAACTAAAATCATCCCAAAATGAACAAAACATTGTTTTGTCTTTTATTTCACTTACAGCAGCAGAAGAAAAGACAAAGAGCAGCTGAAGGTGTTTGGATTGGGACCTGATAGACCATGAAAGGCACTGATCCTCTCAACTGGTTATGTGAAGCAGCATATCTCCCTCTATGGAGATTTTCTTCAGTTTAACTGCAATATTTAATATTGGCAGTTCTGATCAGCAGTTTTGTTTAATATGTTATCAAAAAAAAAAGACCAGGCTGAATGTAGAATGTGACATTATGTAGAATAATACCGTCTATATATTTTCTGATGAGTCCATGTTCTCAAAGCTGCATAAAATATAACACTGCTTTGTCCAACATGAGGATATTAAAGATACATTTCAGGAAATGTAGCTTATTAAACATTAGAAATCAAATTATGAAAGCTTAAAAATGCTTTTATCTAATGTTGAGGATCTTTGTGTAAACATGTCCAAGAATTGTCTTATCATAAAATATCTGACCCTATCATGGCTTTGAATTCTGACTCATGTTTTAGAAAAGCCAAAACATTCAACAACTATTCAAACTTTGATCTTCTGTTTTTTTTTTTTTGAAAAACTTAAATGTTTAATCAAGACGATTTTATTTATTTTCTGATTCAGTTTTTTATTACAATAGTTGTGTGTTTTATTTATTTAATGAATGATGTTGCAGTGTGAGCAGCATCTGTTTTGGAGCTTGAAGTCTGTCAAAACTTAATATGAGAATCTCCATCTGATGTCTTCATTTATGATCAATTATTTTGTTATAAAACTGTCTGGGCATTAGTGAAAGTAAATTGTGTTTATTCACTGAAAAAAAGAGATGAGATTTATTAATTCCATCAATTTGGCTATGGAACAAATAAAGCTTTATTAAAACTCATAAAACTTCAGCCAGCTTATAGTTCTAACACTGTGTGCTGTGGTGTGTATTTTTAACAAAAGGTTTAAATGACAGTTTGTGTTTTCTTTCAAGCTGCAACTCTTGGTAAACTCTGGTTTATCCTGAAGACCTTCTTCCCACATTTTTGGCGGTAAGCGAGGCGCCTCACAGCAGCAACAATAGAGCAGCTGCTCTGCAGCATAATGGCTCTTGTTGACCTGTGGCTTTCTCCCTTTGCGCGCCTTTTTATTTCTTTTCTTTTCCCCGCGAATCATTTGATCACAACATCTGTGATTAATGACATAAATAAACGGGAAATAAAGATCAACCAAGACTGTGTCAGATGTACATTTATTGGAAACTTTTTGTCAAAAACAAAACATTTCAACAGATTTTCCCACACGTCATCAATGAAGAATAAATACCCTAAATTAACACATAGTGTTTACAGGCTGTTCTGTTGCACAGACCAAAATACTCTTTAAGTCCACAGTGCAACCCTCAAACAAAATAACCCTTGGGGTTTTACAAAAGTGTTGTCTACAACCCGTGTCTTTGAAACCCCAAAGAGGATTGCGTTAAAAAAAAACGTTCATAGACTTCGGTTTCATGAGATCTGTGCTCGTGCCACTTGGCAACCAACGCAACATGAGTCAAATGCTGAATTAACTTCAACAAAACGTATTATTCTTGACTAAAACTACCATTTATAGAATATTAACAGGATTAAATAAATACAGATGCCGGTTCTACCAAGGCCTCCACACAGCAGCGCAGAGCGGCTGCGGGACGGACTGCGCTCTGGGAGCCGCTGCGCCGCTGCGGGACTGAACCTCCGGTCTGGAGCTGAAGCTGGACTTCAGGCTCTGGAGTCTCTGTTGGATCTGAGGGAAGGTTCTGGAGCTCTGAGCGCAGCAGTTCAGGCAGGTCGGTGTGACGGTGGCGGACATGGACTGCTGGACGAACTCATGCACCCGCTGGCACGCGTCTTGGTCCAGACTCGTTTTGGGGAGCAGGGCTGAGACGCGCTGGAGGCAGGCTTTGTAACCTTCTCTGTAGCTGTTTGTGGAATCTGGAGGAGGAAGAGCAGAGGCCTGATGAGTGGCTGGATATTTTTATTAAAAGAAAATATTAATATGTAAAATTACTTTAGTTAAAAAAAATCCTTCTGAAGATGATGCTCAGCTCACCTTTGACTGGAGAGGAAGGGAGGTCTCTGAGGAAGCGGACCGTCATCTCTAGAATATCCGCTTTTTCCAGCTTGGAGTAGCGCGCGTTGTCTTTACCAATAAGAGGCAGAATCAGGCTCTTCAGGTGACTCAGGCTGTCATTGATGCGAGCGCGCCTTCTCTTCTCCAGCAGAGGTTTCAGAGTCTGAAGGAAAAGACAAGTAAACCCGTTAGTTTTCTGTTCTAAAAGAAAACATGGACTATAAATAAAATACAGACGCAACAAATGAGTTTGTCTTCTCCTACCTTTCTGAGTTCGTTGGCCTGTTTTCTCTGGGCCACAGTGGAGCGGGCAGGGAGAGGCTGGCTGGCCTCAGCTGTGATGCTGGGACTCATTTTGTTTTTCTGCTTGTAGTTTTTGAGGGGAGATGCTCGTTCTTAGAGAAGCTGAGCTCAAGTGTAGAGCTGAGCTGGAGAGGCTCCTATTTATTTGGCTCCGGGGCGTCAGAGGGGAGGGAACACAAGCTATTGTGGTGATGGGGTGGACCCAGGGGTGGGAGGGTGAGGGGTGGGATCTGAGCTCCTGTCTAGACCATCTGGTCCTCTTGGTCTCTATGCTGGTATGCAGTGTCGTGACAAAGCGGTAAAAGAATTAAAACTCTCACACAGATATCTTATAAAAACATTTAACCCAAAGAGTTTTTCCCCAAAAAATGTAAATGTTCTTGTATTTGCAGCCAATGTTGGCAAAATCAATGTTATGTGTCTAACTCTGTAAACCTCCCACCACAAACACAACGCCTTGAGTGATTCTGAGGTGACGAGATTAATTTATTCCTAAAATTAAAGAAGCCAAGCCACGCTTGGACTAACAGCTGTTTATGAAGCTCGTTTCAATCTCAACAACACAGTGTTTACCTGCAAGGATGGGGAGGATCATATCAACCCTTATGAAGGAATAATGCGCGTCAGTCTGAGAACTATTGAGGAATAAACTTATTATAAAAGAGATGCCCAGATTTGGTTAGAAAGTTGATTGAACATTGATAAATAAAGTTCAAGGTCCTGAGCGGCTGATACATTTCTGGATGAAATTCAACGTTGTCCAATTTTAAACAAAGCAAGTATTTTTAAAGGTTTTATTAGTTTTACTCTGTGATCTTTGGTCGGAACAAAACTTCGAGCTGCCGGAGAAATTCACGCGTTCGGCACGCGCCACAACCGGCGCAACAGATGGGAACCTTCCCCTCATTAGGCTCTGCACAACTCCCCCTCTCATGCATACACACGCACACACCAACACACACACACACACACAGCCCCTCCCCCAAGTCTGCCCCTGCTGCATGTTCCCACCTGCAGCAACAGGCTCCGGCTCCGTGCGCCCTCACCATCATCGCGCACATTTTGCCGTCTTTTAAAAGGATGAAGGGAGGCAGGGGGTTGGAGAGGTTTGTACCATAACATCCTAACACAAAGGCATAACTGCCGCTCAAAAAAGTAAATAAAGAACAAGTTTTTAAATGAAAAATACAGAAAAAGATAAACAAACGTAATTATGAAATTGTATTATTAATATTAGCTATTTAAAAATAATAAAACTCAAGAATGTATTTATTTCTTGTTCCTTTTGTTTTCATTATGAACGAAACGTTCCGATGTGGCCAGTTTCGGTATTACGCACCAACTTTACGCATCGAATTGAAAGCCAGTATTTTTTGCTTTACGCTGAAACAAATGTTCAGACTCTAGTGAAAATTTGAGAACAGACACCGAGGACGCTAATTCTATTGAGTTAAAGATTATTCCACCGCCGGCACTCCAGCTTGAGGCCTGTTATTTTGTCAGACCCTAGAGGGGCTACTGCACGCGCCCTGTCCCATGGGGCTCCAAATAACTGCCATCAATTCCTTCATGAAAACTGGCTCTTCCAGATAAGCACAAAAAAAGTCCACGAGAGGCTTCGGTTGAGACCTTTTTTGTCTTGGATTCAGCGTGGGGTCTCCATCTGGGAGCGCAGAGATCCTTTGTTCAATCGACCGACGGAAAGTTTTCCAGGAAATCTCTGGAGCATATGGAGAAGGGGGACAGTATCTGCGTCATTTTCCTTTTTCAAATGCTCGTTATTTGAGGCAGATGTTGATTAAATAACTACCGGTGTATAACAATTGTTCATTAAACTACAAGACTTTTAACACCGGCTGCTCCAATAGCTACAGATCCAGGTGAAAAGGAAACATCTTCAGTAACAAAGGACGGTTTTTCTCTTTAGCTTTAATATAAAACCAGATGAATTAACCTCACGAGACGCTCAGGCACGTGGAGCCCCTTCACTGAGGCGCGAAACCAAACGCGTCAAAGTGATGAAGTTCTCCATCCGAACCACATGGAAGCATCCAGACTTCCTAGCTTTAACTTATTGACAGAACCTGAAAGGACGTCTGGCATCCCAAGCCAAACTCTACGTCACCACCACCATCATCATCATCATCATCATCATCATCATCATGAAGCACTGATCTGAAAGCTCAACACAAAGCAGAAACGACATTGCAGAGTTGAAAATATGAAGGCGTAAAGAAAGTGTGGTGAAATAGTAAAAACAAAGTGTAAATTATTTCAGAATGTTTGGATGTTCTGTTCAGCTGAGTTTCATTTCAGCTGTTTGATCATTTTAATGCGGTTTCCCTTTAATTAATGTGCACATAGAGTTTATGCTCATTTCTTTAGAGAATGTGAAACATTTTTTTTAAATCATCAGTTCTATAATTGTGCCATATTTTTTTACAAGTAAAATTGGGATTTTTCTTAACTATTCATTAACTTCTAGAGTCCACACTGGACAAAATATCACTCTTACTGTAACTTTTCTGTGACGAAATAAAGTTTTTCAAATGTCTATGATGTTAAAGAAAAACTTGCTCATAAATAACCAAAGTGTAATTTGATTGCTGTTCAATTAGCTATTTTAGTTCATTTATAATAGTAAAAGATCAATATACACTTATACAGAGAAATGACTCTTGGGAGATAAAAATTGTGGCAAATAATACAAGCTGTTATTGGTCATGTTTAATTTGAATAAAGTTTGATCTATAAATGTCTAAAATCCCAACATCATTTACAAAAATAAAATGTTACCATGTGAAGCTTGAAGGGAAAAACACTAATCAGGCTCTAGAGGTGACAGTGTATACTGTAGAAAAGAGGGTGCAGCAGAGTAGGGGAAGGGTGCTAGTTAAGATACTCCCTAAAAAAAAAGAGCTGGGTCTTCAGGAGTTTCTTGAAAATAGATGGGGACGCCCCTGTTAGCGCTTGGTAGGTCATTCCACCATTGTGGAACAACACATAAAAAGAGTTTGGATTGTCTTGAGCGTGTAGGCACTGCTAGTTGACAATCATTTGATGACCGGGGTGACCGTGACTCATGCCTTTGCAAGAGGATTCAATAGGGAGCTGTTCCTTTCAGGAATTTTTAGCCATCAGTGACTTGAATTTGATGCAGGCAGCAAAGGATAGCTAATGGATCTCAATGAACAGAGGGGTGACATGTGCTCTTTTAGGCTGAGTGAAATGCTCTACTGTGTTCTGGACCATTTGTAGAGGTTTCACAGTGCAGGCTGGGAGACCAGTTCGAAGGGAGTTGCAGTAGTAGAGGCAGGAGATGACCAGACTGCAGGAGCTGGGTAGCATATTGTGTTGGGTACAGCCTGAGCTTTCGTATAAACAATTCAAAGCAGCACGAATGAGCAATGAAGGCAGCATGATCTTTTAAAATCAGCTGGTCATCAATCACAACACCAAAATTCTGAGCTGCATTTGATGGAGCAAAGGATGAGAATTCAGTTTGGATTGAATAATCGTGCTGTAGTTGGTTTGGCTGGGAAGACTAGTTCAGTTAAGGTTGAGTTGGAGATGGGCTTTCATCCATCTCCATATGCTGAGACTGTGGTCATCAATGACAGAGCTGAGTGTCTTCAGCAGCAGTGGTAGGAGAAGCCATTTGATCATATGATCTGACCCATTAAGGTGGTGTATGGCAAAGAGAAGAGATGACGTACAGAGCCTTATGTAGAACCCCTGTGGCAAGGTGGTGTACAGCAGAAGAGTGACCGAGTCAGGAAACATTGAATGACCAACCCATGAGTTTCAACTCAAACGAGTGTGCTCTCTCTGTGATGCCCATGTAGACAAAAGGTTGATTGACAGTGTCAAATGCAGCTGATAAGTGAAGCAGAATAAGTTCAGAGGACTTGGCTGCTGTTCTTGCTTCTTTTAAGGCTTCTGCACTTCAAAGCAGTGGAGTGGCCATTTTTGAACCCAGATTGGTATGGGTCAAGAAGATTGTTTAAATAGAGGCCACCTTTTCAATGATTTTTGACAGAAACAAGAGGAGAGAGACAGGTTGGTAGTTCTCCACCTGACAAATACCAGATGTTAGTGAAACATTAAACACATCTGACTGCTGCAGATAGCGCTATGTATCGGAATAGCTTGGTGGGAATAGGGTCCAGTGGACCAACGTGCTGAATGGACATGTAGGATATGTGCGAAGTTGAACTTTTCTCAGTGAGAGGGGTAAATGAAGGAAAAGATGTAGTAGGACTTCTGCATGCTGAGTTGGTGATTTTCTTTATTTGTGAAGGTTCCGGTGTGGATGGTTCAGTAAACTGCCTATGGCTGCCACTTTGTCAGTAAAGAATGAAGTAAAGTGGTCTGCGTTCAGATTTGTGGTGGAGCAGGTGGTCGAGTTTTGAAGCTTGAAAATAGCTTCAAGGTGTCATAGTGCTGAGAATTTTGTGAATTATAAAAGCTTTTTTTGTGCGTCAGTGATGTTGGCAGAGAATGAGACACTCTAATCAGAATAGCACCCTTGATAAATGAATAATGAATTGCCTTTAAAATTCATGACTGCCAGGCAGAATAACTTTAATCTGCTGGCTAAAGTTGTCTGTATTTCAGCTTCAAGAATTTAAAGAACCTTTACATATTAAAGAGATGCACCCGTGTTGAAATTTTTGTACAATTTTGCATTTTATACCTAAAAGATAATTATTCACTTTAAAAATAGCATAAAGTCTACCTGTATCTGTATTTATACATTAGTTTGAACATGATACTGTCACTTGATGAATTTTGTTTTAAAACATATAGCTTTTTGTTTTTTTAGACAATAAAACAAATGTGGGATAATTTTGTATGATTTCATTCAAAAATTTTAGTCAAGAAGTTATTTGACAGCTATGAATAACTACATGTACAAATAATAACATTCTAGGTTAGGATCATTGTATTGTAGCATATTTTCCCACTCTATTATGATGAGTCTGAACATAAACTATCATAAACTCTAAATATCTTCTAAACAAACTTCAATAGTAAGTATCTTTGATCAACGTTTATTCAAGGGAGAATAACTTGTCTTACGATATTTAAGGTAAATGTTTATTTTGGTTCCAAGTACTTGAAACCTGCATTAATGCATTGGGTGCTTCTCTGTAAACTTGAGGAGTGATGATGGCTCAGGGGAAGAGTGTGTGAGTCCAAGGCTTTTTTTTAATATTTTTTTTAGCCTTCCTGAGATAAGTGCCTCCTTCCTTATATTTAGCAGAAATCAACATTAACACATAGCTTTGAATCAGAGATTAAAGCTGGGAGTGTGGTTAAAGCTATGAGTGTTCATTTCTTCTTTCACAAGAAGTTGTCCTTAATATGAATAAGATCAGAACAAGTTTAGATGTTAGTCACTGAAAATGTTTGCAAGGATGTAACTTTTTGTGGTGAGCCCTGTCCATGGTGCTGAAAAGTAAAATCAGTCCGTTAAAAACTGAACTATTTTGAATATCATGACTCGTCATGACTCATTTAAAAGTCCACTCCTCTTGTTCAGTAAAGTCAGAACCTGGATGATGATCCACACTGATATTTCTTCAGTCTTTGCTTTCTTGGGTAGTTTTAGTTTATGTGAGTACAGAAAATAACAATTTACCAAAAAAAAAAACCATAATGGCCCTCAGGAACCCATATTTATAAGACTCAATGTTCAATATATTGCATTAGTAACATCTTTTAGGTATATTTTTAAAAATTGGATTCAGAAAACATTTAAGAACGCTTGTTTTTAAAACATCAAATCCTTTTTAGAATAAATCAAAACGAGCAAATCATAAGAGTCAGTGGTATGTGGATTGAAAAGATATCTAAGCAGCAGCAGGGGATTTTTAAAAATCACCTTTGTGATTAAAAACCCCAGAATCTGTCCCTCAGCTGCACACCTAACCCAACGCTTAAGACTTTCGCCACCAGGGACGAAAATCAACACTTTTCTATTAATTAACACAGAATGTTTGACGTCACAAGGTTTGTCTCGAAGTCCGCGTCCCATCAAGTCACGTCCAGACAAGAGTGACTGTTTTGAGGTAATATTTCTTTTAAAACATTGAATGATGCAGACTAAAATAACAATCCATAACTTGCAGTTAAAAATTTGTGGGGAATTATTTTCCACTCAAGTCATTATTTTTTAAAGTTATATAAGAAACGCTGAATTTTAATTCTAATTTCATATTCAACTTTTGGGTTAAAACCTTAAAACAAAATTGTGTTATTTTATAGTCCAGACGCTGCGTCATGTGTTGCGTCTAAAAGCATCAAGCCTAAAGCGTCGGTCCCGTTTTTAGAGGCGGAGAAATGTTTGTGCACTTCATGAAGCTGTTGGAGGGCTCAGACGGGATTTGAATATTCAAAGAAGCCTCACCAAGCCCAAAGCCAAGCTCCGAACACAACACACATCTGGCCGCGCACGTTTGTTTTTTCCTCCTAAACGAAGGTAAAACCTACAGCGTCTCTCGAGCTCCTCCACCAATAGCTGTCGTTTGCTGCTCTGACGGACTGTTACTCAGGAAGCATGAAGATGCGCTCAAAGCCAGAAGACACATATGATGCTTAGAAGACACATGCGTAAATTATAATAAGCTTAAAGCTACTAGTTATTTGTGTTGGTTTATAAAATGCATCCTACTGAGAATAAAAGCAGCCCGCAGCTGCAGGTGCGAGAGATTGGAGCTGCGGTTTCTTGGCGGGGTTTTTGAATATAATGGATTTCGAGATTTTCGTGGTGGGGTGAGGGGTTGTTCATTGTGCTGCTTTATCAGGGGCACGAGAACAGCACGAGCCAGGAGGACAAAGGCAGCAGATGGCTTTCTTGCCCTGATAAATTACTGTCCAAGTCACAGAGACACAGGGGACGTCAGGAGAGGGGAAATCAACCTATAACACTTTAAAAAAAAACATTTTCAGGTACATTTTAGAGACTTTTAAAGACTTTAAAATATTAATTTCACTCTCCGATTTATCTGACAGCTGATCACACATGTTAACACTCATAAAAATGTGTTAAAGTTGCAAATAAAAAGAAAACTAAATAAAAAAAGAGAATAATAGGTTGAATAAAAGCGTAACTTATACCAGCTGAAATAATAAAATCAAATTGTGACAAACATTTTAGCTGATCAGGCCTGGTTTCTGCGATGACGCGTGCGGATCCGAAGTGGGCGTGGCCAACACGAAGTGCCCGCCCACAAACAGGAGCGTCTCTGTCACTGAGCCTCAAACCTCGTGCTGTGAAAAGGGCGCTCGTTGCAACTGGAGTCATCATTAGACGTGGAAAACCCGAGCAGACAGCACGGTAGGGTCCCGTTTTATTTCAGTTAAACTATTTAAAGTTTGCTGTTTTTGTCATTGTGCTGTTTTTGTTTTCAGTTGTCATAAACTTAGTTCATTTTAAGATAATGTATTTATGTAAAATGAGAACAATACCAGTTTTTGATTTGATGATGTTTGTGGTGGTTTTTTTATGTTTAGAATCAGATTCTGGATAATTAAGTTATGTAAATGCTGAAATCTGGTATTTTAAAATGTGTTATAACTCATTCAACACACTCTGCTATTTTACTTTCAAATGTAATTTATTGAGATCCTGTTTGCAGTTCAGTTAAGCAGAACTGTACTTGATTGCATGTTTTCTAACATGTTTTTAAAATATCTTGCCAGACTCTTTAGGCAATCCATGTTGCATTGTTTAAATGCACGTCTTGTCAAATTACTTGTCTGGCTGTCTGACGCTAATGAGTCTGAGTGTGAGAAAGTCTGACTATAGAAATTCTCACTGCAGCTCACGGATGACTGAGTCCCAGTTTGAAGGACATCAGGCCTGCAGGGTGAGTTGGAAGCTGTCTTTTAATATAGGAACATAAGTAACGAGGCATCTTTAACCATATAAAGTGTGCCTTGCTTCAATTTCTTTTAAAAATCTGGTCCAAATTAACTGAATCAATCTGATATACATTCGTAAGATAATGAGTTATTAATGTTTTGTGCATGATATGCTAATGGTACATTTGTTCATGACTGAATTTCTATAAAATTCTTCAAAAATTAGCTTAAATCAGTTTAGGTCAAATTGTGCATTTTTGCAGAATTTGCATTGAAGCTTTGTGACGAGGAATTCTGCAGTATTTATTACCTACAATAAACTGAATAGCGTATTAAGAAGTGCTTATGCAAAAAAATTAATTAAAAAAAACCTGAAAGATCAGATTCATTACTTGGTATTAATGTTTCAAGTTTGCTTTCAATCCTGAAGAAAAATACAGCTTCAAATGTTTTGAATTAAATAAAATTATAAGATAGAAAAAAGATGGATGACTGGATATGGATGGATGGATGGATGGATGGATGGATGGATGGATGGATGGATGGATGGATGGATGGATGGATGGATGGATGGATGGATGGATGGATGGATGGATGGATGGATGGATGGATGGATGGAGGCTAAGCACAAATAAAATATTTCCCTCTTTGTGTGTGTTGGTTTTATTTCAGCTGTTCAATAAAGATTTTTGTCTTGTGTGGTTTTTAATTCACAACACCTGAGTGAGTCACAAACAATGGGGTTAGCTATGCTGGAGTTGTTCTTTATTCTCTTCTATTTCCAACATCTTCCTGAATTAAAACAAGAAATGAGCGTGCTGCTGTCTGATGAGTTTCTGTGAGTAATGTTAGTTATCTGCGGTTTATCGTGGTCTGGTGAAGGACGTTACGTCACGCGTCCGACTTCATTTAGGCAAAAGCAATTAGTGCGTGGCACGCGCCAACCAGCTGAGCGGCTGTCAGCGGGCGCGAGGAGCTACTGCGCCTTTAACCCTTTAGTGCTCAATAAAACACTATATTCAGAATTTAAATTATGTTATTAGAGAATACAACGATAGGTTTTGTCCCTTTTGTAACATTTTAAATATATATATTTTCAAGTAGTAAATCAAGCTTAATATATGGTTCACTTCCTGTCTGTACAATCAAAAAAGAGGAACATTCGAGAAAAATGCTATTTTTAGATATCAAATTCTGCAGTGAAGTCAATTTGAATGGAAATAGAAATTATATATATATATATATATATATATATATATATATATATATATATATATATATATATATATATATATATATATATATATATATATGAGTTTGTTGTCATATTTTCTGAGTTTTTTCTGCTGTTATAAACCAGCCAGGTTGTCAGATTACATGAGCCGCAGATGTCTTCTCTACATGTCCTATAATTTGAATCTTCCCGCGCAGAGGCAGCAGATGTGAACGCACAATAGATGGGGCCCACGCGCTGAATAATCGAGTCCAATTTGAATAACAGTCTCACGTCTGACGCGTGCGAGAAATATCCCGGCATGCAGGCTTGTTGGAGAAAAACCGTTGGTAGACCTCTTTCCAGTTCAATGGGGGTTTAGCTCCTCGCTGCCTGGAGCTGTGGGAAGCTCTTGAAGGAACGCTGGGAAAAGACTCCTCCATTCCACTTGATTTAACCTTTAAAGGACCACATAGGATAAGTGGTACATGAGATAAGAATTATTCAGATTTATAGAGGATCCGTGTATAGCATACACATATTGTTTTAACATAAAAACAATATTATGTGAAGAAATAAAAACAATTAGCATAAATAAACAAATAATTTGCATGCGTTGCATGCTATTGGGTTAAGTTAGGGTCTGACAATCCCTAATGATCATGAAATTCAAGAATGACGTCGTTTTGTGTCGTTTTCAGCCTGTAGCCTATGCATGGAGCTGTTTCATTATTCAGTTCTCAGTGGCTCCGGTGTTGCGCTCCCTTAAAGCCTGTTAGAGAGACATTATTGTCCACTTCCTCTGGGGGATTGTAACTACCAGACCGCTCTTGGGAATCCCCCCCTCTCCAATGGCCGCACGGTGTCTCTGACAGTTGGACCGGTGCGCCAGATGGGACCAGAGGCACGCGCCGAGCACGAGCCCTCTCAACCACCCCTCCCTCCACCGCTCGAGGAGCGGATAAATCAATCAGCTTAATCTGACACGGCTGCGCAACAGAGACGTGTTTTTAAAATGCAAATTATCTTAGCCTAAGAGATATGAGATGTTTAGTATATTTTAAGGTAAATATTTAAAAAGAAATATTATGTTAAATACATGGAATAGAAACAGTGGAACTATACTGATACGTATTTTTTTAAATCAACTGATTTAAAATCGTCACCGACTGACTCACCAAAAATAACTATGGGAAAAAAAACTCAGCTTAATCCAAAATATGGGGACACTGTCTCTTAAACCTATCACTTAACATTAGGTGAAACACTCACATTATTTGAAAAAATTAATGGAGGAACTGGATGAGTTTTTGTTTCCTTCAAGAGTTTCAAAGTCTGAAATTTTAGTAGAAAAATCAACTAGAGGTCATGTTCTGTGTCAACACCTCACCGAGCATGTTTGGAATGTAAATATATAGATGGTGTTCCTTTTTATAGCTCAGGCAAAGGCCTGCAACCCACCGGTTCAATGTTTAATTCTCTGCTCCAACACACCTGGTTTGAATCAGTGTGATTAACAGGCTCCCGATGAACAGGTGATTCAACCATTACGTCATTTATGCTGGAAAACAACTAAAGCATGTAGGACAGGACAATGTGAGGTGAGTTACTTCAAAAGGCTTAAACGAGCTCACCTGCAGGTGGAGACAGGTGTGTTTTTCATGTAAAGCTTTCATCATTTGGTGATTAAAAAGTGCAGAGCCAGTCTTCTGCTTTATTTCATCATTTAAAAACAGTTCCTAGAAAATATTAATATAAATGTTAACTAGCAGCACATTTTAACTAAAGTAAAACTTGCTAAGTGTTTAAGGTCTTTGTAGGTTTTATTTTCTATGAGGCACAATTATATTTGCAGCTTACTCAAATTTACAAAAGTTAAACTTTGCCTATAATAGAAAATTTCTACATGTCCAACTGAAGCAGAAACCTTTTTTTCCTGAATTAATTAAATGTTTAGTAAAATGTTAATGAAGGTTGCTTCAAAGACTGCAGCCCTGTTTGCCCTTGAAGGCAACTGGACTTCTTTGGTTATTTGAAGACGTTTTGAGGAGAATTGACAAAGCTCTTCAGATGAGAAGTGAAACGTCTTCAAAGAGCCAAAGAAGTCCAGTTGCCTTCATTAAAACCTCTTTTTAGATTTTTCTAGAGAGCAGTGGTTCCCACTGGGACCGTAGAGGGCCACCAACTCCTGAGCAGGTGGTCTTGAGATGATCCCCATAAAAAAGCTAACAATAAATAATCATAAGACTGATTTAACTATGTTACAAAAACAAAAGTCAGATTAAAATACGTTGAAGCTGTCTGTAATCTTCATTATTTACTTCATTTTAAGCAACTTTTATAGTCCAGCAAGCAATATCTGAGTCTCAAGTTGTTTTCTTCTGCAGTCACAACTCTGGGAACCATAAAGACTTATAAAGCTTCCACATTTTGCAAGATAATGACAGACAGTTTCAGTCTTGGGCAATATGTTTCTTTTTGCAAAATTTTGGCAACTATGCTAAAGGGTGGACATTTCTAAAGAATAATATATTTATAATACACATCTACAAACCCATAGACTTATTTCCAGTATCAGAAACAACAGAAGAGTCAGTTTCACTGAAGGCCACCAGATGGACCTCTGCCTTCCACAAACCGCAGGTGTCCAGTGTTGCTGCTTTCACAGCTAAAAGCTGCACAAAGCAGACAGGAGGAGTGTTCAGAGTGTCTGAATCACGTAGCAGTGTGTTTACACCTGACTGACTCACCTCCCTGATAGAACTCCGTTAGAATACAGAGCGCGCGCTGCTCCTTTAATTTCTGAGCCGATTTTCACAGCAACTTGTAACAGGCTCAGTGATCCTCCCCCTGCTGGATTATTTAACAGGCGCTCAGTCCCATGTCACCATCTGCTATAGGAGGAAAACACCAAGAAAGACTCGGAGAGCTACATTATTGACGACACATGAATTAGGAAGGAAAAAAAGGAACCATATTAATAAAAAGACGCGTTCTTATGGAATATAGTAAGGCTTTTCTCCAGGTGTGAGGCGCAGAAGTGGATCAAATTAAGGTTAGTTTATCTCTGGGGGGTGCAGTGCGTATTTCTCCAACATGTAAAACGGTATTTTAAAGCTTCTGAAACGGATTTTGCGTTTGTTCGCCGCCCTGACCGCAAAGATCCATGGAACTAAACTCTCCCACAACGTGCTGACTGACAGACTTTATGAATACAATGCTGCTGACGCTGACCCCATCTACCCGGTGAGCAAATCGGGGGTCACCATAAGGAAGGAGTCGCCCTGACTGGAGGTCATGGTGGTGTTGGAGGGCGACAGGACGCTGCTCGCAGCGAGGCAAGGAGACCTGCAGGCTCTGAGAGCGCAGTTAGCGGCAAAGGTGCTCAATAGCGACATCAAGGATGTGCTGGGGGCTTCACCTGTGCACCACGCAGCCAGGGCCGGGAGGCTGAGCAGTTTGCGTTTTCTGGTAGATGAGGCTGGACTACCGGGAAACTGCGTGGCGAACAACGGGGCCACTCCGGCGCACGACGCGGCGGCCACGGGAAACTTGGCCTGCTTACAGTGGCTGCTGACCCAGGGTGGATGTCGGCCAGAGGTGAGTGGAGCAGACAACAACCATGGGCAAAAACATTGTAGACAGCCTATTTGTCAATATTGATCAATATATTAGACAAAACAGCTCCACATATATTACAAACCAGGGTCATTTATACTAAATCCAGTTTCTGCCACACATTCTTCAAGTCTTATAAGATTTTTGTGTTGGTGCCCATGTTCTATCCTCTTCACGGGCCACTATCCTGCATGTTTTAGTTGTTTACCCCCTCTAACACCTGTCAGTGACAGAATTACCTGTTCAGCATTGCCTCAGGTTCTGCAGAAGCTTGTTATTTCTTTATTGATTCAAGTCAGGCGGGTTGAAGCAGAAAAACAATTTAAAACATGCAGGATAGGGATCATCAAGAACCCCACTGATAAAATATACAAACTCCTTACCTGATGGACAACATCAATGCAAAGTTTATATCTTAAACCAACCCCCTTTCAACCTTTTGTAGTGGAGATCAGTCAGGAGTTTAGTGATAAAAGTTAACAATGTCCAACACGGCAGCTGACTGCAAACATAAATGATCCGATTATATTAAAATAATGATCAAAACATCCAATGAAGTGAAAGTTCCCCATAAAATAACTAAATTCAGCTAAAATGAACAATGTCACCTGTTTGGTAAAATAAAGGGAATTCAAATTAAACTTTCCATTTCTGATTTAAAGCTCACTTTTTGCTGCATTGCTTCAAGTTTCCATGGTGATTAATCATATGCAAAATCTGATTTGCAAATGTGATGACCTTTGAACAGTGGCTACAGGTTCTTATGAGGGTCACAAATACCTAATGGCTACATGATATTTAATATATTTGGTGCTGTAATAATTACCCTTCACATAATGAAATAAACCTCGCGACTCGATTTCCTCATGTGTCCCTGCTATATGTAAATGTCAGCCAATGAAGAAATGCAGTGTTCCTTTCAAGTGTATTTGTTGAACATTTTAAATGATGTACCTTTTAATATACATGAGATCAACCTGAACTTTCTGAAAATGTATCAAAATTGCAAATATAAGGAAATATGACTATTAAAAGTTGGTTTGGCAGCTGTGCCAAAGTTAGTTGACAGTGGATGTTTATATAGATTTGACTTGACTTTATTGTGAACTCTGAAGTCATGGTTGGAAGTTGTATTTTGCAATAAGTGTGAAAACTGAAATGCTGAGTGGAAAACAGTTTGATTAATATGCTGACAGGAAACAGCACAGACAGGCTTAGAGTTGTCTTTTGGTAATGTTTTAAGATTATTGCTCCCATACAATCCCCCCCCCAGCCCCATATTTATCTTGAAAATGTTGTTTTTATTGTTGCCTCTAATCTTCTGCCTTCACACATGTTGGTCATCATCAGTTACTCTTCCTGGTTTTCGTTTAACGTGTGCATTGAACAAGTTCTCCAGCCTTCCAGTCTGTGACACTGATGTTTGTTGCTTTTTCTGTCCCACCAGTGTTTCTTGCATTTCAGAAAATCTCATTGACAGGGACAGTCAAAACATAATTTGGAGCCATCCAGAATCTGCAAAAAACCTGATGTTATGATGACTATTCTGACCCATAAGTTCAAATGTGTGAAACAAAACAAGTCCTACACATCTTTTATTGTCTGTTTTCTACATCTAAAACAATCAGATCAGCTGTTTGTCAAACAGAATTTATGAGTAAATAAACCACAAAGTGCAGAAAACTTCAATTCAAACCTCCTATACAGCAATCACCTTTATTCCTAGAACATTAAAGCTGCACTTGGTAGATTGGTAAACAAGCTAGGCATCGCTAGCTATGTCACACAAACACATTTCGGAGCACTCAACCCTCCCATCGGGTATAATCTGTAGGCCAGCCTTCCCTCAGACATGGGACCCTGCATTGCCATGGTAACAATACAAAGCTGAACTCCAGCTGTTGAAACGTTCCCCCAGGTTTTTCTTTTGTCTACATCAAAACGTTTTTTGTTTTCTGCTAACTGAAAAGGTGTTTTTCTTTCTGGGACTCTGATATTTTTTCCGGCTGCATGGTGGTGCAGTTGGTTAGCACTGTTGCCTCACAGCAAGAAGGTCGTGGGTTCGCGTCCCGGCTCTGCGGCCTCTCTGCGTGGAGTTTGCATGTTCTCCCCATGCATGCGTGGGTTTTCTCCAGGTACTCCAATTTCCTCCCACAGACCAAAAACATGACTGTCAGGCTAATTGGGCTTGTAAATTGTCCTTAGGTGTGAGTGGGTGTGTAGTTGATTGTCTGTCTCGTTTGTCTCTGTGTGGCCCTGCGATGGACTGGCGACCCGTCCAGGGTGTCCCCCGCCTCTCGCCCCTTGACTGATGGAGATTGGCACCGGCTCCCCCGCGACCCCCTGTGGAGGATTAAGCGGTTTCAGAAGATGGATGGGTGCATATTTTTTCCTTAAATTGAAGCGCTAACAGCCGGCTGTTTCTGTCCTTCTCTCACTTCCGGGATGTTCTGCTGAAAAATGCTCCAGGACGCATTCATGGAGGATCAAAGCAGTGCGGAAGTGTGGCGCTTCGGCGAGACAGACAGCCGGATTGTCCAATTATTGCTTTTGAAACATATGATTGGCTGAGATTTTTAGACGACAGCTTTATTGTTTTCTTTTGGTTTTTTTAATCGCCACAATATATTTATAGCTGTTAGAACGTTGTTAAGAGGCATGAAAAAAATGTTAAAAGCTACATTATTTACCAATCTACCGAGTGCAGCTTTAATAAAATCAGGCATATAGGGAAACTGAAAACTTAAACTTTAGTTAGTAAAGGAACAACTTCCATGGTGTGCAGATGTAGGGAACTAAAATCAAATAGGAGCAAAACTAGCATCACAACACAATAACAAAGGAAAAATGACTAAAAACGTTTTGTTTAGACAGAAATTCACAAATGAACAACATGTTTAAGAATCTAGAAACGTGGCCTGAATATACAACTGCTGAATAAATATCAAAACAACATATTAAAAACCAAAAAAGCCCAAAACTGAGGCTATAAAAAGAACCAGGAGCTAAACAGAACAGACCGTATTAGAACAGCCCAGTGTGTTAATAGAACAAAGCTCAGGTCACTGCAGCGAGGCATGTTAGACCGTTCTGATTAGTGTGTCGTTGCAGTCTTTTAATACAGTCTTACAAACCTGTCTTGTAATAAGTTGATGTCTAAATATAACCTGACCCATTTACTATTTAACAGTTATAATGAGCCATTTAAACAATCAGCTGATTTCTGAAAGGAAATATGTAAATTATTTGGAATCAAGGAAAGTGTGTGTTTGTAAATGTCCATTTTCAGTTCTTGACTTCCTGTTTGGTTTGCAGGACAGAGACAGCTCTGGTGCCACCGTTCTCCACCTTGCATCTCGCTTCAGCCACCATGAGATTACCGACTGGCTGCTGAAGAGCGGCGAGGGCGACCCCGGGGCCTCCACTGATACAGGTGCTCTACCTGTTCATTATGCTGCTGCCAAGGGAGACCAGGCTTCCCTCCGCCTGTTACTGGGGCACAGCCCAAAGTAAGCATCGTCTTTACACCAGCCCAATATGTGACCCTTGATACGCAGGTGGCTTATTTCTTCTGATTTGTAAAAGTCATGTAAGTCAGGGATGCTTGGATCAGAAACTAATTCTCCAAGATTTTATTAAAAGACTTTTGTCACCCTAAATAAAGTTAAACTTTAATTTTTTTCTTAGAAATCTTCACAGAGCTTGTTTGCAATTGTACACATGAGTGTTGAATTGTCACCTACTGGTTTAAGGAATGCAGTTTTGAGTCATCGTCTTGAAGCCTGTAGAGGAGTCTAGGAATCTATGATGTAAAGGTTCACATGCACTATCATCTGATAGAAAGTTGTCTACAGAGACTAAACGTTTAGGGTGTCTGGTTTAAACTTACTTCTTTGTGCTTTAAAGGCTAATTTGAGCTTAGCTGTTTATAGAGGTTGCCTTGTTTTTGTAGTTAATATTAAGTGGTTTTGAATTTGAGTTTGGCGTTGCAAGTAAAGGTGCTTGTTATCTGTCAGCAATTAATTTTTGTTCTGTGACTTATCAGCATTGCATTCCTGCATTCAACCTTCTTCTGAACAAGACGCAATTATTGCCTCCCTTTTCTGTATGAGGCAGCCGGCCATGTTGGATCTTAGTGTTTGAGGCTGGCTGTTCTTATACTGGAAATGTATAAATTCAAACTTTAAAAGGACAGTGCAGATTTATTTTGGAGTAGGAACCTGTTGATGAGTTATACCTGCAGTAGACCTCAGCCTGAGCAAATTACAGACATCTAAAAATCTCAAACCCCTATTTTTGTAGCAGTTACAGAAAACACTCGGTTGATATTCACATCACATTACTTTTGCACCACATATGCAGACTGGGTATGTTTAACGTGTTCAGAATGGCAGTGAACCATGTTCTAACTCAGCCAATTGTCAGTTTCTGATGTAAAAATCACTCAAATTTACAAAAATGCTCTGACCCCTGCAGGTAAGATACTGACTAATAAGTACGCTCATTGACCATCCTTTTCTGTTTTGTAACCTCAAACAAATTAAATGCCTATATTATACTAAATCATCTGAAATGCTACATTTTTTCAGAACATTTGTCTACATGGTAAATTTACTCAAGTTTACCTGTCAATAGAAGTGTTCTCTTATCAAACTGATGCATTTATTTATTGAACACCATCTTTTGACTCCTAAACTTTCTAGTGTTGATTGGAAACTCTCTTGTTTGATGAGTTTATGGCTGAGTAATAACCTTGTATAGCCTATAAGTGTCTAAATGCTCAGAGACATATCAGTAACCTGCATGCTTGGGTTGTTGCCTTCTCAGATCATCTATGATTGGTTTTACATCCATTAAGACACAGAGTTGTGACTGATCAGTCTTTAAGCGACACGTGTTTTGTGTTTTTGAGTAGTTTTGACTTTAGTAGGACCAACAGATATTCTTTTAACTCTGTACCTCCAATATTGTGTGGTTGCACCCCAGACAGATGCATACCTGCTGAAAATTTCATGAGCCTCTGGGACATGGTGGCTCTCTGATAGCTTGGCCCCATTCACTCCCCTGCTCCACCCCTCCCACCGCTGCTGTTTACCTCCATTGCCACGGCGACGCACAGAAGCACCAACTGGCAATAAGATAATGAGGAAAACAAAACCATCTGAATGGATGAGCTGCTTTAGTCTCCAGCCTGGAGGATTGTTAGAAAGCAAATTTATGACATAAGGTTTTTGATTTCAGCTTTTATGCAAATGTGAATATATATATTTCAAAGCAAGGTTCACTATCTAAGGTACATTATGTCTTTAGTAACAAGCAGCCTAATTATAGTGTAACATAAGGAGAGTGACTGCACAGCGACACTGACAGACAGTAAACAAGCTACACCTTGGAAGACCTTTGACACTTTTCTGTTTGCAGCATTAAACTTTCCCTGCACTGCAGCATCAAGATGCTAAACTTTTCACACAAACCCCCCCAAAAACCTAGTGCAGACAATAGTGCTGCAGCAAGTCAGAAGAATAGAAGATGATCCTCTCTGTTTTCCCAGTGAGATGATTGTTTTTGTGCAACCTAATCTCTACAGCTGTTAAGTAGAAAATTCCTCAGTGGTTAAATATAAATTAATTGTCATTAACTTTTTTTTTTTTTTGTGAAAACAAGAGGAAAGAGAAGACGGCTGCAGAACATATGTGCAATCTTTACCTCATCATGTTATGTGTTTAGATGGGTCAAAGTGCGTTTTACATCTTTGTTTCTAGATATTTAAGTTTGTTAGATTTATGAACCGTGTCAGAATCTGAATCCCGTTCACCGATCCATCTCAGTGAGCTGAAACAAAAAGCCCAGTGTGCTGTGCCAGCGCTGATAGCCTCAGTACACAAAGGAGTGAATGAATGAAAGTTGGTGAAAGAGTGCGGGAGGCTTCAGACGGCTTATGTAATCAATTAGTGCAGATTAAGACCTTTGGTTCAGACACAATTCCACTGTGCAGTTGAAAAGGGCACACCTCTGTATTAGTATAATCCACAAAGTTAGCCATTTGGAGACTTGACTAGAAACAGTCAGAGAACATGTTATATAATCGCTTTATTCTTTTTTTTGTATATATAGGTTTATTTCTTATAAGAAAAAAGTTGAGCACTTATTGCAGTTAATATTGACAAATTAATTTATTCAAACTAATTCTTATAGGGAAACAAATATTTAGTCAAAAACCTTCTATATCTGGCTTTGAGTTGTTTTCAATAAAAATGTCAAACTGTTGGAAAGAGAAAAGAGTGCAATGAAATACTCCCTTTTTCATTCAGCTGAGCTGCTTTTATTTTTCTCAGCTTTAATCTTCTTAAAAACGTCTTGATACAAGCCCCTTTCAGCCCACTTTTACAGCAAAGGCCTGAGAAATAAGATTGCATGTTTTAAAGGCTTTTAGTTATCGAGAGTATGGATGGATTATAGAACAACAAGCAACTGGGTACAAACACATAAACAACACCTACTTGTTCTGACTAGTAGAAACACAGATCTCGTCGTATGTAGAGGCTTTCTGACCATTCATGTGTGTTTTAGATGTTTTGGAATATTATACAACTTTTTATGGTTATTTTGTGTGTGTTCATAATTGGGCAATTTTGTGCACACAAGCAGAACTGAGGTATGAGGGGTTTTTTCCTGTATCTTAAATTCTTGAAGTAAATCATTCACTAACATTCTCTGAAGGTTTTTAAAGGTAAATGCTGTTTTTATCTCATTTATTATTCCCTACATAGGAGGTTCTTCATTTTTCCAATTCCATTCAAAGTTTTGTTTAAAAAAAAAAAAAGACTATTACCGGTATATCCATTTACTTTATGGCATACCATGGTGCTTTTAAAATTTGACTGAGCATTTATACCTTAGTGCTGAACCAATGACTAATTGCATGTGAAGTTTAATTTGAAAATAGGGATTGTTTCATGGAGGGAAAAACAAAAATATATTAAAAGTAAAACAAACTGATTTGTAGGGTTTAATCAGTAATGGCGTGTAGTTCGAGCATAACTTCCTCAGGATGATAATATCTCTTGCTGTATACAGGATTCTGCTAACTCTCTTTTTTTTAAAGTGTATTACTTGTGACGAGATTTTTATTATGGGGCATATAAAACCTTTTATACACAATATACAGAGGTTGTTGAAACCGTGTCTAATTTTCCACAACATTCTTTATTATTTAGATGGAAAAAAGCTTGCCAAGTCAAAACCTTTCATCAGACTAGAAGGCCATTAGTGCAACATCAGTTACTTTGCTTGTAATGAAGATAACCTGTGGGACTGTAGCTGACAATTACAGAGGTAAAATGCTCATTGGGTCTGAAACGGAAGTACAGTATATCATATGTCTCCCTCTGTAAAGTCGGTTATTTTCCTTTAGAGTGACTGGTGAGGTAGTGTTCCTTGTACCATTTGCTTGTTGTGTTGTCACACAAGGCTAACCTCTTTCTTAACCTTTTGAAATCTACACCTCTTCTCAAGAAGCAGTTCTTCAGAGTTAAGCTGCTTCATTTTGAAAAGTTCTGGAAACAGCAGTGCTTTGTTTTGAAAGTATTCCAACCTGAACAATCTACTCTAATCTTTTGTTGTTTGGATTAACGGCAGAAAAAGCTTTTCTACTTTAAAGACTTGTACTGTGGGCAGGTGTACTAAGCTCACTTTGGTTACATGCATACATAATTTATTTGTCTCCCACTTCCTGATGGCGGAATGCAGATTACTTCCTCTTTTTTTTCATTTTTAAATATTTAGTATTGGACGTACTACTTAATCATCCAATGACACTTTGAAGGATTTTTCTAAAAGGCAGTCGTGTCTTTTCTAGCTGAGAATAGGAGCTGATCTATCAGATAGATTTGCTTACAAAGAGACAGCAACATTTCATTTTTAAAGTACGACTTTAAAGAATAAATACTTTCTTTAAAGTATGCTCTTCAGACTTTCTGAAGGTCTTTCAAAGTTTTAATTTGGCAGTTTTTTTTCCATTCCCAGTTCTTGTTTCTGAACATGGCAGAGTATTGTGCTGTGTACTTAAAATGATGTAAGTGGACAAGTGTGGGACAAAAGTAGGACCTAAAGTATCCACAACAAACAGTATTTTTGAGAAGACTTATCTTTTAGAAACAGTGAAAATCTCACTCAATTATCTATTGTTTGTTACATTTTCAGTCCTTTGAGAATTATTTTTTGTTTAAAATATGAATTTATGTGTGTCACATGTTGTTATCCTTAGTATTTTTAATAGATGCAACTGAAGAAATGGGGAGAAATAGTCTTTTTTACAGTCTTCTAACTTGCTAGTTTTTAGCTAGTTATTAGCAAGTTAGTGTTTTAGCTAGATACTAGAAATATTGAATGATTTATAAGTCTAGTTAAGTGGTAAACAAAGCATTTCTCAAATTTCTATGTACTGGGGCAGAAAATAAACAAATGATTTAATGTAAATTAAATCAAGACCCTTTTAAAAGATTAATAAGTCTTCCTCACTGGAAGAAAGATATAAAGAAATGAGAGATGAATAAATATTATTTTGTACAGCAGTTTAGTCACCTAATGATTCAGTTTAATTTAAAGCAAAACAGTAGGTTTCTGTTTGGGAGCGCTGTTTCTTATTTCCTTCAACTTTCTCCATTTCACTTCACCTGCTTAGTCCTTGTTGCCCACTGGCAACTCTCTACACAGAGCAAGTCGGGCAAAGCTAGTGGATTGATAATCCTCTTAGGAGACTCATTGCTCATTTGCCAGAGTCCAAATAAAGTACGACCTTATGGGATTTAGTTGGGAGGCCCTTGTTGGCTCTGTGACCTCCCGCTGTGACAGAAAGTATCTGGGACAAGAAAAGTGGCGAGCAGTGGACAAAGTTTCCCCCTGTGGGCGGGGCTAAAAGCAGTTGGAAATAACTGTGAGCAGGATTTGACGGAGCATCCCTGCTGTGTAGTTTCAAAATAGTCGTATAATGACAATGACAAAGGTGTTTTTCTGTTGCAGCCTTCAGATTACGTGCACACACTCACTTCTTCAGACAAAGCTAAAAATAGTATTTCCATGTTGTAACAACTTCAGGTTATTTTTATAGAGTGGCTTGTCATAAATACACAAAAACAACTGAAAAATGTCTCTTTTGTTCCCAGGCTGTTTTTGATTGCTGAATAAAAGGGCTCTTTACTAGCCAGTGACAAAGTCTATCACAGCTACGCTAAAAAAATCTTGTTTCAGATTATTTTCAAAAAGATAAAGTTTAGGAAACAAAAATCCTCAAATATGAACGTTCTTATTAAGATCCAAACTTCATATTTTCAATACACACACAAGCAAAATTAATAAACTTAACATATCAAATATTAAGATGCTTTTGTGTTTTGTGTGTAAGCTTTCAGGGGAAAGACGTTTAGCTGATTCATGAAAATGGATCATTTACAAAAACGTGTCTTTTAACAGCTTTTTTAAGGTTTTTGTTCAATTATTTGTATTGTTAATTTTTTTTATTACTTTTTTAATACAATATTCTCTTTCTGTTATATTTTTAACAGTTATGAAGCAAAAACGTAAATCCAGATTTACCTATTGTTTTTTACCTTAAATGACCTGTTGTTGCATTCATGCTTCTTTCATGCTTCTTTCTTGGTCTTGATACCTGGAAACATGGACAAACTACAGATTTTCAGAGGCTTCTTAAAAAGACATCAAATGCTGCTTCGTCTGCTATGTCTGTATATATGTCTGCTATATCTGTGAGAGAGTAAGAAGGACCACTAAATGTCAAAATTTGATGGATGGTGACCTTTGACCTCTATTGTTTGACATCCTATTGTTCGTGACCTCCAGCCACGCCCCATTGACCTCTATTGTTTGAAA
>SSNR01000216.1:5228-66635 GCA_006937965.1 Callopanchax toddi
GCAATGCAGCTAAAGGATCCAATGGTGGTCAATGCGTGAAGCTAACTAACACTATGTAGCACATACTAATTAGCAAGACGCTAAATCTAAAACATGGCCTTGCGGTTCTAAATTGTCGGTCAGTTATTTCAAAACCGAATTTAATTGACAAAATATAAACACGGCAATTGCTCTACAACCCCAGTCTTCATGTTTTAAAATGAATACGTGCCTGAGTTTTGCACAGCTCGAGCACACTGTCACGTTAGCTTGTGTTAGCCTACGCTAATTGAGCTAACATGAACACATCTCTGCAGACACCGATTCAAATTGTATGAAATAAATACTTACTGCAGTGCTCTGCGGTGCGAAGCAATGTATATTTAAAAAGTGCGTGTTTTAAATACGTTTTAGGATATCCTTGCTACATTAATCCAAAACTAGTGTTTTGAAAATTGCTAGATCTAGAGCTGGACTTGTTTGCTAACAGAATAGTAGAGAGTTAGCTGTGCATTTCAGCAAAACAGCCGCTAGGGTCCGCTGTTTCACTTATTTTTTTATTTAACCTTTATTTAACCAGGAAAGACCCTTGAGATTAAAAATCTCATTTACAAGTGTGTCCTCCTGGCCAAGAAGACAGGCAGCAGCTCAATCAACACAATGATCAACACACATACAGAAAACAGTTCACACATCATAGAAAAACAAAACGACAGCAAAATGATCAACAAAAGAGTCAATAACAGAAATAATAGATCATAGCATTTAGATCCAGATGTCTGAGTATCTAAAATGTTTCAAGCCTTCATTCAGTGAGACATGTGCCTTCAGATTCAGCTGGTTTTGGAGCTGAATCTGAAGGAACTTGTCTCACTGGATGAATAAAATAAAATTCCTTTATGCAATTTAGTTCTTTAGAAAAATAAGGGACTGTCCCTTCATCACCTGTCCTACAAGTCACCAACGTACATGAAAACAAAAGTAATAGTGTCACTTTGATTTGGACATTGACTTTACTGGAATGATGTTCATCTTCTACTACCTATTTCCTTTTGAGATAATAAAACCAAATCTTTACAAGTATGCATCCCCTTTGTTTCACTGTGGTTTGAAAATATGATTCTGTTGAATTTTTTTCAGAAGTCACGAGAGATGGATGGAACTGAAACTGAAACAGATTTCAAGTCCACTCCAATTAATCCATTATGAGCTTAGAGGCGTTTAGTTGAAAGCCTTTAAACTGGTTTACTAAACTAACATCTTAAATACAGGATCTGTGTTTGTGACTGGGCTCTTTTGTTGTATGAAAAAAGGTCTTTGACTTAATAAAGCTGATTTCTTACAAGGCAAAATTGCACTTGTATAATTGATACATGTGTAATTTGTACTGCTAATCTTTAAACATGACGTTCCTTTAGGAATGCACCAGAGCCGACATGTGACATCAATAACAAGTTCCAGAAAAACTTATCCTAGAAAGAGATGTGTTCCACACGCTTTATCGTCACGCGACTGGTTTTTTCCTCACTTTACCTTCCTACTTCATTAGTCATGTAACCTTTGTCTACATGCAACGTTGGTGACTCACATTATGAACCAGTAAAACATGGCCTTTTACTACGGATGGTGGAAAACCTGGACACATTTTTAATGACTCACCTTTTCAAACTTTTGATGTAAATAAATCGCATTCCTGATTGGTTACACTTTTAATTTTAATCATTGTAAAAACACATCAGACATTTTCTCTGTTACTGCATATTCTAGCAGTCCTAGGAAAAGATGTTGGTACCAATTGTCAGTTTATACACAGAAATGAATGTTGATGCTGTGTTTTCTTGTCTGTAAGTGTGAACCTCTGATGAACTCTTTGGACAATTTAATGGTTAACTGAGGGAAGACTTGGATCTGTCGTTGCTTAGCATTAATGCTTTGTATGCATAAGAATCTGTGAGAACACTGCTGCTGTGGTTATATCAAACCATAATAATAAACCATAGAATAAACTGCAAGTCATTTAAGGCATACATAAATCCTAATGAATGCCCTGTGGAGCATGTGTTGCTCAATCCTACTTGAAATAGAGGAGCTGGTTTTGTGCTATAGCTCTTCATTCAACACAATGGCTCATTAAAACATCGCCAGCGTGATTGATTCATCCCTTGATGAACTGGAAACATCGGCAGCCGCATGGAGCAGACTGCAAAATGCAGAGCCCTTCTCATTGGTCGACTAAAAATCTGTGGCATCTTCATTGAAATCTGCGGTGGATTAGAAGATTTTAGCATGGGGCTCTTTTTCTTGCATTATCTGAACACGAGAATTCACTTAATTTGGATGAACGTCATAAATCTACAAATGATTCCCAGTTCTTTAAAGCATTTCATTACTTTTTGTTTTAATGAATAGCTGGCATGAAGATGATTCATAAGCCACACATTCAAGTGATGGCCAAAGATTGTAATTAAACTTTTAAGATCGTCTCCATCAATAAAAATGGGGGAAAAGTTTTGATAAAGACAGAAAAACTTTATTGACGTTCGTACAAAATTCAATCCTTACATTTCAACACACCACAGATATCCATTTGCTTTCCAACATCATGCACAAAATAATAAAGGCACATAGCAAAAGAGCCAGATTTAATAGCCCACTCTTTTTTATCCTCTTAAGACAAAGAATTTACATGATAAAAAAAAATCCATCTTACAAACAGGTACAATTTATGTCCCATCAAAAGAACCTGAGACCAAATCAACTCAGAGTGACTCATTTAACCGTTAGTCTTTTCCAGGTTACATCTGCCATATCACCTTTACATGATGCAATATCTCAGCCACACAAATCCACAATTCACCACAAGCACAAAAATAAAATGACCTGTTTCAACAAAATAATGAATAGGCTTAATAAAGGCAGTTAAATAAAAGTCAAATCAATAAATCAGCATTAGAATATATAGCGTTTGTGTCCAAGTTTAGGTAAATAGTGAAATCACAGACACAAACACACTCACTACTAATCCTTTAAAACCACTTTCTAGCTCTTCAGCTCCTTTTGTTGATCTTTGACTTTATTTTAATCTAAAAGGGAATTTGGTGCCGCTACCTGAAACAGAGCTCGGATGTCCAACAAAATGCCTGATGAAAAACTGGTCATTTAGCGTGATGAACAGTCTATGCCAATCACACTGTCATATAAAGGCGGATTATCTTTGTCATCTTCATATGAAAAACCGTCGCTTAATTTTGCTCTAACATTCCAGGTAGAGGCCAAAAGGAGGAGCTGAGAGACCTTTATTCTGCCTTAACTCAAATCATTGCCCTAATTCTACATTTAACTGGACTCCATAAGAGTGCACAACTGGGGCTCCAAGTTACAGAAACAACCAAAAAGGATGAACAATTATATATTAAAAAGGAAAACAAAGTTACATTCACAGCAATTTCTCTTGTCTATCAATACTAAATGTAGTAAAAAATGATTTTTACGACTGTCAGCCAAAACCCTGTCATGAACTCTTAACCATTCTGGGTACGATGCTGCACATCTTTAAACGTCTGAGCATCAGTGTTATCCTGAAACTCCATGATAAACCTTCCAGCTCCAACAGGCTGAGTCCTAAAAGTCACAAACATCAACGTATACATATCGTGCACGCAATTAATCATAGCGGTTGTTGAGTTTTGATCTGAAAAGCCTTGTGTGATCTACAAAACAGCCCACATCAACGGTACACCAATGAGCTGACACTAATACTACGCTGACACACCAAAACTGAATACAATCAACATGCAATCTTTTAAAATAGGACAACAAAAGTATAACTTAAAAAGATATTTTAAAAAATGAGTTATGTACAGAAAATGAGATAGGTAACGTAGTCCCCTCCCCACAAAAAAAAGTGAGGATACAGGTGGAGCGGGCAAGAGGAAACACGCAGGGGAAGTGGAGCTTGTGAGGAAAAACAGACAATAGAGCAGAGTTAACAGTATTAGTACAGTTTTATCTCTTCTTCTCTGTCAACTGACACTGGAAGTGCAGCTGGATGACTTCTTACCACAGGTCATTTTAAAAGATCAATGAGAGTGTTGTATAAAAATATAAAGAACTATTTTATACATTTATCCTGATGAGTGATGAGCTGTCCTCTGCTCTATGAACACGCCTGCATGAAGTTTAAGGATCACAAAGGTAAAAGAAAAATCTGGCCTGGACACTTTTCTGTCAAAAGGATGATTATAGAATTTTTTTCTGCACAGAGATCACAGATGATTGTCTTCCTTTAGAAAATGTTTCGCTAATCACCAAAATCTGCAATCACTTCATCTCATCTGTGATCTAAAGCACAATGTGGGGAATTTAAAGGCCTATTCATACGCCACGAAAAGAAAGAACTTTGTTCTCGTTGGAGGGCTGCGAGAACAAAATGACGTCATTTTGTTCTCGCAGACCCAGTTCGGCAGCGCTAACAGCTTGTTCTTGTGCACATCGGCCGGGCCGAACTTTGTTCGGCGGGATGTTCGAGAACAACCGCTGTGATTGGTCAGAAAGGGAGGATGAGCGTGGTTACTGCGGGTAGCGGTTGACGTTTTTCTCCGGCGCCTGCTGCTTTGTGCGGACGGACCTGAAGGGTGACGGTCTGGACCAACCCGAGCTAGGAGGACCAGCGCGGACCGCGAGGGTTTGCGCCGGAGACCCGTATACCTCCGCTCCTCACGTAGCGAAGGCGGATCATTTTAAACTGCACACACACACACACACCCATTTGATACATTGCTGAAGCAGTTCGACAGCTGAGTTCTCGGGGAGTATGAATGCTCCCTGCCGAAACAAACTTTTTTCTTGTTCTCGGCGCTCCCCAGCGAGAACAAATGTCTTTCTTCTCGTGGAGTACGAATAGGCCTTAACCCACATGCTGACTCTGTTCAGCATTACACCTATACTGATTAAAACTCACTAACTTACTGGAAATGATGCAAGTTTATGTGCTAAATCTGTGAAATATAAACTTACATACAGATAACTTACTATAGTCACTAAATATATATATATTTTAAAAAAATCACACATATTTGCATTTTGATGATTTACGATCTTTAAGGAATACTCTTGTAAGGCACATCTACATTCATCTGATTCCACTGTAGCTCAAGCTATAAAAAAACAATTCACAGAGGAGTTCTATTATACTGGAAGGACAAAAGCTTCACAGCATCACAGTGAGTACTGACGCTGTAAGGAAACAAGCCCACTAAATCTGGTGCCTCCTAATAAAAGAATAAAGTATATGCGTGATACTGGGGTGAACTTAAAGAGATTAGGTTCCTCACAAGTGAAATAAAAGATCCGAGGTGCTCCACAAGCTTATCATACATAACAGTATAATGAAATTATTTTGGCTGAGGGGAGATCTTGTACTCTTTGTCGTAGCGGTGGACAGTCACACATCCGTGGTGAGAGATGGGCCGCGGCATTTTCACCGGACATTTGCTGATGCCTGATGCTGGGTCGAAACACAACACTGTGTCCAAGGATTCACTGTTTTCCCCTCGGCCTCCGAGGATGAAGATCTTGCCGTTACACACGGACATGCCACAGCTCTCCTGTAAGGAGACAAGGACACAAATTTTAACTCTGATTTAAATTATAACCCGACGTCTATTCCCTTATTGTTTGGAGGGAATTGAGTTCATTACCATTTTGCAAAATGTTTGCGCGACGGTCATCCAGGTGTCTTCTGTTGGGTCGTAGCAAAGAATGTTCTTGGTGAGACCGCCGTACACGTAGATCAACTTGTTGAGGGACACCGCAGAGATGCAGCGATTAGCAGTGGGGATGCTGGCCCGTAGCACCCAGGTGTTTTCCAGTGGATCGTAGCACTGAACCTGTAAATGCACAGTTACACGATTAGTGAGAACACTAAGTGTGCTGTTCTGTGGGCTGACATTAATGTGTCTGAGTGGGCTGACTTTTGGCGTTATTGTAAAATTCTTTAGAGTTTCTGGAGACAAGTAGCTCCAGTGAAGTAAATGATCCTGGTGCAGCTACGCAGACAGAAAGGCACATATTTGAGTTTTATCTCTAATCAGAACCTGCCCTCCAACGTGTTTTGTACTGAAACTCCTTACAGGTGAAGTAACTGCATCTAGGGAATTTAAGATTCCTGTGAAAAGCAATTATCAGTTTATTACTGAAAATGTCAGTAGGTGGGAAACATGCATTTCGGCAACCTATTAAATCTAAAATTATGGGTTTAAAATTACCTTTTGATATTTGTTCACCTCTACAAACAAATAATTATCAAGTCTTTAAGTTTCTTATGGTGATTGTTAAAGCGAGATTCCCAAGAAGCAGAGCAGATTTCCTTCAGATAAATACACCAGCTGTCTTTTCTGTTTTTAACATGGAAATGACAGCCGTTTCCATTGAACTCTGAAACGTGGTAAAAGTTGATAAGAATTTGGAATGAATCCATGCTGTCTTTTGAGGAGATATACATCTTAATGCAGTCAAAAAGACTCAAACTAGATCAAACTTGCTCATATAGTTTGCATACATTAGAATTGTATTTTCTCTAAAAAAATGAAACTTTTAGTGTGAGCTTTTGCTCAAAGACGCCAATTTAAACAAGAATCTTGTGACTTCTTTATGTATTGTGATTAAAATCAGGTTTCCGGTGACACAAAAAGCGCCTTAGCTGTCATCACTGTGTTTGACTGTGTGCGTGTGGGAGACAGCACATCTGTTTCCTACCTTGTCTGAACAGGTATCGTCGTCCGGCCCTCCTCCAATGACAAACAGCTTGTTGGTGCAGCTGGTCACAGCTGGAGAGCTCACTGCCTCTATCATAGGAGCCACTTCTGTCCAGCGGTTGGTGAAGGAATCATAACACTCCACATAGTGCACACGGTTGTGGCCATCGTAGCCACCCACAGCGTAGGCCTGAGGACAGAAATGAAGCTTTATTTTACACCCCTGATGCTCTCCACAAGCTTTTCATCCACAACAGTTTTATAAAGTTAGGGTTGGTGGAAACACATCTTTAGGCAAAATGGAAAAACAAAAGTTTTAAAACTCGCATGAACAATAGCTTCTTACATCATCACTTACAGAACCAGTTAATCAGGTCCAGGAGATGGTGACGTATTGTTTGTTAAGTAGGAATTTTTTTTTCTTGTTTAGTTGTTTTGTCATGGTCCTAACTTTCTGCAACTATCCGTAGGTCTGTTAAATTGTTAATAAACACTTAATAATAACTCAAGTGGATGTTTTCTTTTCGTCTGTGAATGTGAACAAAGCTTGCAGCAACTTTCTTGCCTTTTTAAAAACTGGCAAAGAGTTGTTTTATAATTAAATTATTTGTCAGCATCATTTTCTAGACATGTGCCAGGAATACCCACAAAGCAGCTACACCGGTTACAATGTGCATCAGCAGACTGTTGTTTTGTTGCAACAGAAAACCTCAAGGCGATTCCTGTCACTTGGTAAAGCAGGAAACACAAAAGAAGAAAGGAGAGAAACAAAAAGAGGGAACCTGATGAGGCACATGAATATTTGCATTTATCTCCCGTGTAAAGCTGGATGGTACTACTGCTTTTTCTAACTGAAAACTTGAACATCTGTGAACGTGCTCATGAGACAGTTGGTGTTTTAGTGTTGACTCTCTGCCAACATCCATCTCTGTTAGGTGAAAATAATACAGGAAGATTAGCTGAGGAGCAGCTGCTCCACTTTAATCTGATGAATAAACATGTAGGCCAAGTCCATGTTGTTTATTTTAATTCTCTGAGTTGATCGCTAATAGCAAACAGTGGCTGTTTGTTACTATAAATATAGAAGAAAAATACAGAGGACGTTATGGCCGTGAGAGAAAAAGTCGCAGTAATCAAGTGTTAATTATTTATATTCAAAATGATCATTTCTTTTAGACTTTCCAAATAATTTTACAGACTTTATTTATATTGTTTAGAAATTTTTACCCATTTATTGGATCTTTTGGACCTAAAAGCACCAGAAAGCGATGATTTTTATTTGGTTTCTTTTAGACTTTGAGCAGAACAACCATTTAACGCTCACTATAGTGTTTAAAGAAGTCCATTCTAGTGTGTGTGTGTGTGTGTGTGTGTGTGTGTGTGTGTGTGGGGATCTTTTCTTTGTTCCCTTTCAACACTGAACAAACACTGTACTTTGTTTTGAGACACCATAAAACATGAGTCTGTACAGGCACATTTCATGACAGCTGATGATGACGAAACACACTTACAAACTGTAAATATGAATCTGTGATACAAGTATGTTGTTATCACATTAAAATAACATCAAATAACTTAGTAGACACGTGTTGGCTGAAGAACAAGAACACATATGGCTCATTGTGTGATCATAAAAGAAATAACAGAGGCTGAGATATTTACTGCTTCCTGAATGAAACGCTTTATTTTAGATTAAAGCCATCGCCGAGTTCAGCCATTTGCAAGGAAGGGCAAAACAATTTAGAGGTCTAAATGAGAGGATCACACCTGAAGGTAGAATTTAGATTTGTAAAGTATGCAAAAGTTTTGCTTCCTGAACACGATAATCATTTGCCGGTAAATCCTAGATAATGTTCTGGGGTAAAAAGAATGTGCAAGGGATCATTACACAGGCTTGTTTACAGCGTGCAACCTTGCCACAGAGCTGCCCATCTAGAGGGGGAAATTACAGAGTGAATGAGGAAATGACAGACTCAGGAGGAGAGGGGGAGTGAATTCTACAGAAAAATGACCAAAGAGAAACATACAAAAGAAAGAGATAGTGCACGTTTAAGCTAGAAGCCCAGATACAATCTGGGGTAGTATCAAATAACATTCAGTGGAAAGGACAAGGAACAAAAACAACCCCAAATGCATGGAAATCCTGAGAGAAAAGGCCAAAGCCTATTTCCATCTCCTTTGGATAAATAGATAACAGAAAAAAAATACATTCTGATACCTTACTATCACTGAGTTTAAACCATTTAAAACTCCATTAAAATGCCTTACACATAACAGCAAATCAGTGCCGTTTTACAGCCACATTATGACCACCCAGGGGATGACCACACTGTTGTGAAAACAGAGATCAAATGTATGCATGTGTTTGCTGTGGCAGAAGCAACGGAGCATTTTGGGTGTTGTCTTGAAGTCGCAGAAGAACCAATACAGATCGCAACAAACTAACCTCCCAAAATCGGTCAAAGATGTTTGAGCTGCAGCTGGAGATGACAGGAACAGTCTTGTTTTTATTATTTTTTTAAATCAAATTAGGTTTAGTTTCTATCCAAAGCTGACCAGGAACACTTCTACATGCGCCCGTGTTGATGTCTGCATTAGGACACAATCGCTAAAAATGAATAAAACTTATTAATTTGTCTCAAGAATCATCTTTTGATCAGGCACACATGCTATTAATAATCATTTTGGACCTTAATGGTCATAAATGCCACTAATAAAAACATAGATTTCCTCTCTTAAAGCATAAATGCTGCTTTTCTTATAAGTGTTGCACCATTAAAGCCGCACTCTGGAGGATTTCATCAGGAGAGCAGTTTTTGAATCTAGCGTCCAAAGGCTCCTCCTCAAAACATCTCGACACGCGCGTCCGGTCGCGTGTGCGCACGGCGCATATACTTCGGGCATAAAGTGTACAGCTCAATGTGTAGGGTTTAATCACTCACAGTTCACAATCTTACTCCAACACTACGAGGGTCTGATGAGCCCTCTCTGTCCCTGCTGCTTCTGATATTAGCTCTGTTAGCAGAGAGCTGCTGCTGGACTCTGAAGCTGAACTTGACTCGGCCCTGGATGAACTTTCTGACCAAAATAAACGCGTAACCCTGTCAAACCTTGCCATTCTGTGAGGTGAAAGGTTTAAAAATAAAAATAAATCCATCTTCAGCTGGGAAATGGGTAGGTTTTTAGTAGAAATGAGCTGTGAGTCCTCAGTGAACGAGACGGTAAACAAAGAAACACACAGAGCGTCCTGTACGACAGCGCCCCCTACTGGTACAGGTTTGGTCGATGCGCGTGCATGTTTTTTTTTTTTTTTTGCGCGTGCATGTTGAGAGAATGCAGAAATTTGAATTTCATTGGCTGAAAAATGTCGGCGGAAAGAAATAATGGAAAGGGGTCTCTAGGAGGAAGGAGGGTCTTCATCAGAATGACAGATGTTGTGGAACTCAACCCATAGATCATAGTTTAGACCTGAAATATCATTTAAAACATTTAGAAAACTTTGATACAGAGAAAAATGCTCCAGAGAGCCGCTTTAAGGTGGGTTGAATCATGTTAATTACATGTGGGTCTGAAGTGTGTTTACTGACTCATCTACAGCTCTGGCAGCAAACTATGGTCGCTGCTGAGGCATGTCAGGTATGATACGAGCTAATGAACCAAACATGTTAGTAGCTCGGAAGTGCAAAACGCTGGCATGAATTCAGTGAACTTAAACTGCCCTCAAACAAGAATGTCCACCAGCCTCATAAGAAAAGAGTGTAAATGGTCACGACTTAGCAACAGGAACTATAATCTTATATCAAAACTTTAATTTTGCATACATTTCCCAACTAAACCTATAAAGCAATGCAAAACTGATAAAGAACCAAGGAAATCCAACTTAGGATGTGACAGAAAAGGTTGTAAATTGGTAATATTTCTGTATGTAAGGTAAGCAACATGTGAATTAGCGACATGTTTCCAGTGTATGACGTGCTTGTTTATATGCAACTTCCTTCCTTGTGTTGAATATTTAGTGCATCTCAGATGTACAGACATGCTGCCACCTCTCGTTTAGCGAAGCCTGAGGCAACTAAAAATATCTGATGTGCAAAAACTTTAAAATACCATTCCTTGACAGAACGAGTCCTCGTAGATAATGATTAAACATATTTCTTATTTGCAAGAACAGTTTCCTTTTTGTTTCCAACGTAAGATTAAACCATCAGAGCACGCACCGTTGATTCAACAAAAGACAAATACCAAAACCAAAATATTTAATGGAACATCCTCATAGTCGTACATACAAGGTTTCCAGTTAATCCCATTGTACTTCACATCAGATAAAACAGTGAGCATTTGAGTTCAAATAAAACTATGATTATGCTTTGTGTTCTCCTTTAGTTCTGCCAACGTGAACTTGACTCAATTTTCTGAAAACGAGCATCACGCATTTTTTGTTTTCAAAGTGCATGTGCTAAATCTTACCAGTACCAAAGAGGGTTATTTATTCCCTTTTTAATGTACATTTTTCATGCTTGTTTTGCAATTTTCGCAAATCCACTGCAGCCCCGAAAATCTCTGGTCTTTTTCAACATGCTTTGCATGCAAAAAGAAACATTCCATCCTCACTGTGCTGTAAACAAAGCCCTGATACCCACAGCATATGTTTTGCATCATGTCTTAAATCCGGACTGCCTTGCCCAAGAGCCACATTGAAGCATTTAATGTTGTGACAACAAATCTCACACGGAGAATCCCCTGCTGCGTAGTTGATGTGTAACTGTACACAGTCAGCCTAAGACTTCTCGTTACTGCAGGTGAAATCTGATGCTGTAATCTAGATCACGATGACAATATCTACACCATAAGGCATTCAACTGGTTTGATGGGGTTTTTTTTTACCTTGCCCAGCAGGACACCCATCTTGTGTCTCCAGCGGCCTCTGGTCAGAGAGGCCACTTTCATCCACATGTGGAGCTGGGAGCTGTACATCCACACATCTCTGCTGTTGATACGACCTCCTGGAGAACCAGAGAAAAACAAACTTTGATGCCAATTTGTGGTGAAAGTCTACAAGCTAACATGCAAGAAATTATAAAATTATTCATAAATACCCCCCTCCCCAGCACAAAGCATACCATTATAATACATTTATGCATGGGTTCAGTCTTTTTTTTAATAATGTCACTACTATCTATCAATCTGTTCTTTCTTTCCTGAGATCAGAAGGAACATGAACCATGTTACAGTGTCACACAGGACCTGTTCAAACAAGCCCCAGCATGTGATAAGCATGTGCTTATCATGCAAATAACCCTCTCCCGCAAACCCACTTAAACTAAGGGTTTAATGTTAGGAAAAAAAAAAATCACAAAAAGTTCCCAAACTCAAATAAAATAAATCCCAGTCCATTCCATTATGTTATAGCAGTCCAGAATATAGTTTCCCTCCCACTTATTTTAAAGTAACACATAAGAGTTGCTCAATAGAGTAATAACAAATTGTAACGACCTGCCAGTGTAAACACAGATGTCTACTTAAAGATATACAGGGAAGAGTTTTACCACACTGTCAACTACAAAGACAAAGCAGACAGTCTGGCACACATAACTCCCCACAACCTCACTAACCCTTCCAAGGTAATAAATCAGTCAATGTACGCATTTGAGTAAAAAAAAAAACTAAAAAAAACCTAATGTCGTTTCAAATTACTCAATACCACTCAGTCAGAAGGGAAACTAGTTTAGGAAGTTTAGTCGCAGCTTTTTTTTTCTGCTCAATAATCTGCAAGATAATCAAAGAGCCAGACAGTCTGCTGCCCTTGAGGCTTCCACTCTTAAAAATTGGTATACTGGAAACATGTTAATGAAGGGTTTACGTCTTGAAATAGTCAAAGGAATTTAGAGAGATAGCACTAACAAAATCCCCTGACTCGTAGAGGGTCCAACTGTATGATACTTTAAGAATTACCAATAAGTAATAATAATTTAGTTGTTTATTGTTAGATTGCTTATCTTAGTAGCTGATCAAAATATGTTTGTAATATTTTGGTCAGGGTTGTGGACGAACAAAAGAAAAGATGTGTTGTTCATCCAGTTGAGCCACATGCTATTAGGATCATATTTAACTGCAGCTCTGCCAGAATACCGGCTGGAGTCCCTTCAAGTCATTGGTACCAGATGAACAGGCAGAAACACACACACACACACACACACACACACACACACACACACACACACACACTGGAGGTATGTGCAGTAACAATGAAGATGGTGCCAAGTATACGTACAGTCAGGAAAAGAGGTTTAAAGGTTGCACATGGACCAAAAAGTGGGGCAGTAAAATCACAAGGTTAAGCAGCAATGATAACATAACTGTGTGTGTGTGTGTGTGTGTGTGTGTGAGGCACAACAATATAGGGAGGTGCATGTTTTCAGGGAGTGTGTGAGGGTAGATTGGTGGCTCACACGCGAAGACTTGGCACAGTCTTGCTATTACCTATTGGGAAAACTCTTTACTTAGAAAGACAACTTTTTTTTTTCTTTTATGGATTCAGTTGTTTTTGTTCCTTAATGTTTTGCAGTTTTTACAAAACATGTTTGAACCTGTGAATTGTCCTAATATGCAAATCAAAACTCTTGTTGCTGCACTTTCTTAAAAATTATCTAAATCAATTCAGAGGGGAAAAAAAAAAGGCAAAACCTCTCATCTTTGTTGCTGTCAATCCAACAGCTGTACAGGGGTGTATCTCATAAGGCAGCGGCGTGTTCTATGACCTCATTTGTCAAAATGAGTGAGATTAAAATAGCATCTTGCTTAATCTAGGTCCTTTTTTTCTCTGAAGGAAGCTTTTTCTACTCTTGGCACATATTCTGGAAATGCAGCAGTTTTACCTGGAAGCTCAAATTTATTTTAGAATGTTTCACAGCAAACTCTGTAAAGAAATAATAAATAAATAAAGTGTTAGATTCTTGTAGGGTTTGTGAAAGTTGTTGATCTGATGTGAAGGAGGTGACCTCAGTGATTGGTCAACAGAAAAACAGAGTATGACTGAGGTGGCCAATGAGGGCGTCGCACTGAGAACGGAGGGAGCATCCAGGAGTTGCTCTCATTTTTTCCATCTTCAACTGAAACATGCAAAAACTAAAATGACACAAAGCAAAAACCCACTACAGCCTACAAGCCGACTCTGACCACGGTCTTTTAAGAGTTTACTTGCTAAAAAAACGATTGTATCTAATATATAAGGATCTTACCAGACACCAGAATGTCATTGCGCAAAGCACAGACGGCATACTCTGACTTGGTGAACTCTGGTAGCTTCGTCAGGGATTTCCAAACTCCTGATACTGGATCATAGCATTCAGTGTAGGGCAGGTTGAAGCCCCCAGCCCGCTCACAGCCACCCACCACAACGATCACCTCTGAAACACCAGTCGACCTGCGCAAACAAGAGGAAGGGAACGTGAATTAAAAGCTGTGTGTGCAACTCAAGCATTCATAAAAACAAAACAAACGGTCAAAGTGAAGTTCATTTTATAAACAAAGTATCAAGCTAGGGTGCAACAAAACACACTCAAGAATAGACTTCAGCTAAATGTTCTGTTTTTGTCCACTAAAGGCATGCTGTGAACATTAAAGCATGTGATTAACTGATATAGAAGTTAATATGTCTTTGTCATGCTAAGAAATTAGCATGTGATCATTTCAAAAGTAGGTCAACTAACTATGCATCTGTTACACCGTCACCCACAAGTGGTTTAGTGTCATCTGAGTGCAAAAGATCAATTATATACTTGAGGCCTCTGAAAGAAAGGAAAAGCCCAGGTGCAGACAAACACACACACACACACACACACACACACACACACACACACACACACACACACACACACACACACACACAGGTGGAAAATCAGCCATCTGTTTTGAACCTAATTTTGTCCCTCGGGGCAAACGAAGCAGACAATGCAGGGACCAACTGCTTAACTGGCTTGCTGATCTGAAAAGGTCTGCCTGGATAATGGTAACACACCTGAAATACATGTTGCACAGCCTTAATAACTGACAGCTGGCATTGTTCCCATGTGAACCATTTCAATAGATCAAATAACAAAAGCAGCTGCACTGCTGATTGTTGTGTGGCAGTCTACCATATGCTC
Organism: Callopanchax toddi; assembly: GCA_006937965.1. Taxonomy (NCBI): domain Eukaryota; kingdom Metazoa; phylum Chordata; class Actinopteri; order Cyprinodontiformes; family Nothobranchiidae; genus Callopanchax; species Callopanchax toddi. The sequence goes on from SSNR01000216.1 coordinate 20,107, forward strand.
TGTTTTGTAGTTCATTCATGAGGTTTCAGTCAACACCAGACTTTACCTTTCATCAAAGTGTCCGACTGGACACTCTTCAAACATTAGAGACGACCACCAGAAATAAAAGACTATTTGGTAAATAGATGGAGGATAGAAGAAAACCGACACATCTGTGAGGTGTGCTGCACTGCTGGTATGATAACAAGACTCGACAGTCCATATGACTATTTCTTGCATCTGCAAATCTTTTTTTTTCCTTTGAAGAAATTAGTTTGAGTTTAAACATGCCCCATCTCCCTCTATCATTTCCATTTCAAAATACTCAAACAAAACAAACCTCAACGCCATGCTTGTCTCGTCAGCAAAGTAACACTCCCTGTCTCTGTCTCAGTCACATGCACAGACAACAACAACGCGGCCAGGAGCACAGAGTTCATTAGCATGTTGTCACCCCTAGCTATGCAATGTGGGTTCAAAGACTGCCTCACTGCTTAGTGCTGCCAAGGTGGAATAAGCATTTTAACCAGAAAGACAATAAAAAGACAGGTGGGTTAGATCAATCAAAGTTTCTTTTTCAGATGAAAGATTAGTCATAACAAGTTATACTACCTCCACAGGTTAACAAATCTAATTTATTTGTCACCTTCCTCATACCATAGAAGGAGAGATGTTCGTTACCTCCTTGGACGAGTTCTGGGTGACACCATTTCGTTTCCTAAAACATGGTAACGCCTGGCCTCGTGGAGAAGGTCGTAGCACTCTGAAGAACTCTGGATGAGACAGTCTCCCTCCACAGTCTGGATAAAGTAGGTGGGATGCAGCAGGGGCAGGCGAACGTGTTCCAGCAAATCTTTGAGAGCGGACTTCCTCTTTTCCACATCTTTGTACACCCATCGCATGACCGCCTCAAACACCATTTCCTCCTTGCTGGCACACAAATCATCGACATCAATGTATTTGATCAGCTCTGCGTGTGACAGGTTGAGGAACTCTTCATGCTGCACCACCTCTGAGAAGTTGGCTCGGGCATAGCTGCGGCAGCTGCTGGCTAGCTCCTTCAGAAAATGTTTCTCTGCAAAGAGCATGAAACCCAGGCAGTTGCATGGGTCCATCTGTGTCTCCAGGAACATCACGCAAGCATTCCCCAGGGCAGCGATCTGGAAGAGGCTGGAAGCTTCATAAAGGTGCTCGACATTTTGTGTGGTGATCTCGGCATGGGCAGTGTACATAAAGGTAAGCAATGTGTCCATCATTTCAGCCGAAACGCCGTTGATCTCAATCAGTACCTCGTGACGCTCACGGACATCGTTGCTGAACATGGCTCTGAAGTAGGGAGAGCAGGCAGCGAGAAGAGCACGGTGGCAGTGAAACTCTTTGTGACCTGCTTTGATGACCGTATCTGTGAAAAGGCCGTTGTCACGAAACATATTGAGATGTTGCAGGATGCCCTCAGAATGGGGTGAGCCAGCGTAGAACTCAACGGCTTCATGTTCAATTAAGGATTTGGTATCAACTTCAAACACCTTAAGAATAAACAACATATATAAAGATATGTCAAAAATGCATTTCAAATATTATATTTTCTAATAAAGACAACATAGAAATTGCCTGTTTAAAAGCACCTTGCGTTTGAGAACTGGTGGGTCATTGCCCTCACTGTTCAACCTCCGCCGCAAAGTCAACACCATGGCTGCAGCTTTAAGTATAGACCCTCCTTGACTTCAGGATAATCTGAGGAATCAAAGGCAGACAACACAACAACATTACAAAATGTTGGTGATAAATATTGTTATAGTCTCTGATCAGGAATATAGAAGTGGAGACTTTTTAAAAGGTAAAAATGTCAACCCAAACAGAGCACTACCATAAAACCTAGAGTGCTATTTTATACAAACAGAGCATTCGTAAACCAAAACCACACAGAACTGCACTGAGTGAGCAAACAATTCATGAGCCACACAAGCAAATGTTTTACTGTCAGGGGGGGAAGATAAACGGTTTTATATCAGTTAAAGAAAAGGAAGTTTCAAGCGATCTGAACAGTGAACTGTTCAGACACTTCCTCCTGCAAGTTCAACACTGTGAAACAGTTGTGCCCTGCAGCATAATAGATTGCAATAGATGGAGGATAACAAAGAGGTACAGGCGGGAAAGAGGTTGAGCAACGGTTGGAGGACAACCCACATGTCAGTCAGGTTTGTTTTTAAATTGGATTGGGGTAGGGATGCTCAACAACACTGCATGATTGCAGCAACAAGAATCAGGTCAAGACTGCTGATGTAACCTTTAAACTATTTTTGATGTTTTACCCTGTTGTCTTTTGTAGCATATATATATATATATATATATATATATATATATATATATATATATATATATATATATATATATATATATATATATATATATATATGTGTGTGTGTGTGTATACTATATATTAGATAGATAGATAGATAGATAGATAGATAGATAGATAGATAGATAGATAGATAGATAGATAGATAGATAGATAGATAGATGATAGATAGATAGATAGATAGATATGGAGGGGGTATAAAATGCATTGTTTTGGTCGTTCTCTCTCTTTTAAAGTTGACTAGTCCAGCTTATGTTCCTTCCTATGAGGTCACAATTTATCTCTTGTTATTTTTAACTTTTTCTAGGCTCAACCCAGTCACGTGACTTCCTTGCCAGCAGCAGCATTGTAGTCATGCAGATTATAAGACAGGTTTTGCCAGATGTTCGTGACATTACCTTTTGTGAAAAATCTCTTGTTAGAAGTAACAATAAAAACTATTATAACTAATATTGACTAAAAATATACAAAGTATTTTAACTGTTTTTTTTTTTTACTTATCTAGGAAATATATTTTGTAAAATGTAATACGAGTTTCTCACAAATAGCGAGTACACAATGTACATGTGCTTTTGAAGTATTTTTAAATTCATTAAACTGTGTTAAAATGTATTTTACATATTTTATGTCGTATATTAATTACCGACAACACTGTTTTTGGGACACAAACCGGCTGAAGACTAGACAAAGCAGACTTGCCTCGTGCCGACTGAGTAAACAATAGCAGGTTTTACATCAGAAAAAAACAACAACAAAGAAAAGAACTAAAGTTTACACAAAAAATAGTTTTAACACTTATTAAACATAAACACATATATAATATATATAATTTAAAAAAAAGTAATTTGTTTACCTTTATCAGACCTTTCCAGACGATGGTTCTTTGGGGTGAAAAAAGTTTTTAAAAGTCAAAATTCTGAAAGATTTATAACTATCTTTTACTAAATTTAGCCTCGAATGGCTGTGAAAAGTAGGTTAAGCTGTCATAAAACCAGAACAATTCGAGCAGTTTCCAAGACAAAAACAAAGACTAACTGATCTTGTGGTAAACAGCCTTTATATACTTGTCAGTCCCCAAAAAAATCCATCCCAAAGCCCACGCAGATGTTTATACTGATGCATTGTGGGTAACAGAGACTTCTTGTCGTGTAGTCGCCTTGGATTGCTGAACAAAAAACTACACTTCCCAAGGTCCTTTCGTTCTCCACGTGGTTTTTCTTTGTTTGCAAACAAACGGCACTTTTCTTGGAAAAACTCAGAACACGAAGTGAAGTAAGCTTAAAACACACTAAAGTTAGAAAGAGACGGTTGTATGGATTGTAGAGGGCTGCTAGTATTGTAGTATTAAAAACAAGTTATTGGCAAACATTATTCCCGACTTTTAACGTTAAAAACATATTTACATCGTAAAAATGTTAACACGGCGAGAAAAACTATTTACGGAGTCGTGAAGGCAACTAGAACGGCTAATAAAACTAAGGTTTTGGCCTTTTAACCCCACTTCCACGAAAACAGGATGAAAAACAGTTTCCAGCTTTTTTTTCAGGTAAATAGGAGGAGCTTGGTTAAAGGAACAAAGGATGTCATAACTTCCTTATAATATTGCAAAATATTTGTAGAGCCAATTGACACGCGTTATTTTGAACGATTGGGTGGGAGAAACGGCTTCTATGTTTCATAGAAATTTGCATTAATTACCAACAAGTGGAAACACGTGGCTAAAAGGCATTCAAGGATCAATGAGTAAAATCTAGAAACGGAAAACTGGAAAAGGACTAGGTGAGGATACTTTGTATAAATTAAGCCAAATAATCTACCTGCTGCCATGATCACAACAAAACGTCCAACTATACAGAATATCATGAAGATGATCAATAGAAGTTTCACTTAAGGTAAACACAAAGTTACCATATTTATTAGATGTTTACATTGCAAATGTTCAAACAACAGTGAGAATGACAATCTGAGACACACAATGTGAACAGAGAGACAATGAGCTGAAGGCAGACCCTGTACAGGAGTATCAGACCAACATGTCTGCTGATCTATTTGCAGCAATGCAGCCGAACAGACAAATGTGTCCCTCTGCTGTTGAGCTGATGTAACAGTTACACCTAAAACACACTCCAGGATGTGACTCACTAACTACTCTTCATCTTCCCTGAACTGCCAAGTCAACAGTCTACACATCCAGTTTTAAACAAACAACGCTTTGAAGACAAATACAGTTGAGTGCTTTGTTATTGTGGTCATAAAACTGGAGCAGGCTTTGATAAAATGCATTTTATAGGATGTACATTTTATTTGGAAAAAAGGGTAAAAGATAAAGAAACAAATGTGGAAACCAATAGTTTGTTTTGCATATATATTTATTTAGATCTATAGCATTCAGTCCTGAAAAAAGCTAAATAGAATCAAAATAAATGTTTTAAACAAACAAAATACAAAAAGATATTTACAGGCAGCAGCAGGCGTGTTTTTAATTGCAAGTGCATTTCACTTTTGTCACAACAATAATTCATGTAAGCAAGGGACTATTTTAAACATGTTACTACTGTGCACATTTTTTGCTAAAAATAATATACACCAATTGGATTTATTTTACATGTTCATATTTGGATGTCATCACACTAAAGTTGGATAGTTAAATACCTCAGGTAGCCTAGGGCAAAAAAGGAGGCTAATTTATACTGAAAAAAGATAATCAACATGTTTTTATAACATCAAATAAACATATGCATTCAAGCTAAAAATACAGTTATGAAACAAATAAATTGTAAATTATTTGGTAAATGGCTTGTATTTATAGAGCGCTTTCTAGAGTGCTGAACACTCCTCAAAGCGCTGTACAACACGAACAGTCACTCACCCATTCACACTCACACACTGGTGGTGATAAACTACATTGTAGTCACAGCTGCCCTTGGACACTCTGACAGAGGTGGGGCTGCCATGCACCGGCGCCCTTCCAAGTCCCTCTGACCATCACCAGTAGGCAAGTTGGGTGAAGTGTCTTGCCCAAGGACACAACGACCATCTAACCCAGCTGGAGCTGGGGATTGAACTGGTGACCCTCCGGCTGCCAGACTGGCCACACTACCAACTGAGCTAATGCCGCCCCTTTTTTAAAGTTCAGACTTCCTGGATTGCGTCCTCCACTCCCACTGACTTTCTGAACATGCAGAGTTTTAAAGACATGATCAAAGTGAGGAAAGCTGAAACACAACTGACACCAGATTTATTGCATCAAGACTGGATCAAGAAATACATCAGGATCCGTTTTGAGAGATTTCAGAGTTAGAATAGAGTTGAACACATGCAGCTAAATTTGGTTGAACACAGGTCATTCCCCATAATTTCTTCAAGTGGTGGTTCAAGAAAAAAAGAAACATTAAAGAAATAATGACCCGACATCCCCATGCTCCTCTGACTTCAGTCTGATTGAGGATTTCTCAAAATAAAATATATTGATTGAAGATTGTATATTGATACTGTTTTGAACTGCATTTGAGAAGATCCTTCAATAGACTGTAAACAAATCATACATCTCTATGAACTACTGGCTCTACGTTGAACTGTTAATTAAAAAAAAGAAGACTGTATTGGTCAATACATTGAAGATTGAATGTAAATAATAATATTAATAATAATTAAACAAAAACATCAATGAACAGGTCTTTTAATAAAGCACATTTCATATATTTCAGATGAGCAATACGGTTTGTAACTCAAAACTATATCAAAGTTGATTCTCTGAGCATTTTGTATTGATGTCAAATGTCTTTATGGAGACTTAAAAGCAAAGCAGACTCATGAAACTTGAGCACAATGCTTTAGGTTGCCATTCACTCACAAAAAACTGACTAGACTGCACTAAAATCACAGACTTTGATGACTAATTATTACACAAAATAGTTAAACCACAGTGCAGTGTTGAAGAGGTTATGATAAGGTGACCTGTCTGAGTCCCTTGCGACGATGCAGCAGCGTAATTAGAGTATCGGAGATCTCCCTGTACCGGAGTCCATACAGATAAGGAGCAAATGCCCTGGGCAGCAACATGAACAGACAAGCATTGACTGTGCTGATCCACACTTGAACATCCCGACTTACACCTTCCTTTTGGAACATATAGAGCTCCAGGGTGAAGACAAATCCTGGGGCAAAGTAAAGCAGGAGAAGAACCCCGTGAGCCAGCACTGTGACCCGAGCCCTGGAGAAGCGGTTGTGCCAGATTCCCTGCGTCCTTGTCACCATGTACAGCCGAATGTAGCAGTAAAAAATGAGGAAGGCACATATTAGAGCTGCTATGAAGAAGTACAAGTACAAGATCCCTCCAACGTTCTTGACCTGAAGGAAACCGAGGGAGATGAGAGCCAGGCAAACTGGCACTTTCTCATGAGAACTTCCCCTCTCCTCCTTTACAATGATTAATACGGTGAAAGGGTAAATGGCTGCCAGCACCCACGCCCCCACCAGGATGCAGTGTGTGCGGGTAGGGGAGAGAATATCATGATAACGGAGAGGCCAGCGGACAGCAGCGAAGGTGTCGACCACCATCAGGGTGACAGTGAGGATGGCAGAAGAGTAGGCAGTAACAAGGATGGCTGAGAGCAGCTCACAAACGATCCATGGTATCTGAGCTTCCACAGCGTTACCGATCAGTGTCACCAAGTTGAGGATGAGGAAGAGCATGTCTGCTGTCAGGGTGTTGGCCACCAGCAGGTAGCGAGTCTCCTGACGCAGGGCGCGGGAAAGAAAAATGCAGAACAAGAGAACAGGGTTGACGAGGAAGGTGGCTACAGTGATGGCGACAGTAGGGATGCAGAACAGCTGCAGGTTCCACCGCTTCATGCTCTCAACCCACTCCTGTGTGAGGTTTGTAATGGGAACAGATGATGCCATTGTGTTTTAGATGATTTGAGATGAGATGCCAGACAGGTGATGGCAGGTGTGATTTATGATGTGTTCTCTACTTCCTCTAGCAGTGTCCTGTGAAAGAAAAACACCATAAATTACTGTGAAGATGGCACACCTTCAAAATTTAAACATGAACCACATGCAGCCCTATGCACAATAGACATTTAAAACATTTTACTACTGTGTCTGTCTGGTGTGGGTCTGATTAGGAGGGAAAATCCAACCTGGCTTATCATCTTCCCAGACCAAAAGGAATCAATTAATTATTCAGTCCCTCCTGTGTGTTCTGAGTCCCCAAGACATACCTGGAAAACCTCAAAAGAGAGATGGCTATGAAGCATCCTAATCAAGGCTTAAACCACCTTACCTATAGATGTAGAAGAGCAACATTAGTCAGGTTTCAGAGCCAACACTGCTCAACCACCAGGTGGTTGCCAGCGAGTCTCAGGGGGGAGCTCTGCTTTCCCTATTCCAGGAAAGATGACCCGTTTCTTGTGGCGTTGTGCCATTAAGGTTTTTGATTCATGCCCAGTCTGGCCTTTCTTCTGAGGTCAGTTTGCAATTGGATACCCTACAAGGGGTTGGGTAAATGTCCCAGACAAATAGTCTCCAGGATCACAAGTGTACGCCAACTTGTGTCCCTCTTGCATGAAAGCAGTGATGTGTAAAGAGACGATTGTTTTCCTGTTCTCCTGGGCCAGTTGTGGTTAAGTTTCAAATGATGGTTTCTGCTGAAGTTTGCATGAAGATTTAAAGGTGATGCTCATTCAGGAATTGTACAATGTAGATGTCAAAAGATCCAAGTCCTTTGCACTTATAACAGATTTTTCATCCCTTTAGAACAAATCAGGTCTTTGATAGAATTAGAACAAAGCGACGAGCCACCATCCATCCCTGGTGGAAAAGAAAAAGCTTTTGGTATTTTATTCTTGATGCCCGTACCTGTAATGATTAATTCTACCTATAGTGGAATCTATTCACTGCTTTCTTTTTACTATTTTACAGCAGATGATTATTAAAATGAGCAGCCCGTTCCTTGCTATCAGAATTCAAATGTGAACAAACAGGGGCTATGTACAATGCGTGTCTGCAAAAACACGTAAATGGAAAATTTATTTGTAAATAAGTAAGGAACAACTGGACAAACCTGACATAAAAGTTTGCAGTAGACAGTAAAACATTCTGTGAACTTTATAAATGTGTAAAACGACTTTTAAATGCTAAATATCAAGGTATATAATGCAGACATGATTAAAAAACGCCAACACCTCCCTTACAAAAAGACTTCAGACAAAAGTCATCTGGTTAAACTTCAACTTGACAAAAGGCTGAGAAATATTGATTGAATTACGTGATCTTACCTTATATATCTAAGATGTAAAGAGCTGCTCGCATTTCAAAAATCGATGGTAACTTCTGTCACTCGCCTGCTTTATCCGATGCTCTTTGTTGACTCAACGATAAGATTGAGATGCAAAAAGCTGCAGCCACTCGGCCGTCACATAGTAACAGGGTGGAGCTTTTTATGTTTTTAAAAGCCCACCACCTTGCTGTTTTTATGGTTTCCCGCTTCAGGTTTGAATCTGATACGGCTCAAAGAATTTTTATGTGAAATCACTTTAAAAAATGAGGACAGTTACCTTCAGAGTTTGGTTTAATTTTTGAAATCACATGAATGGGAGGTTTTGACAACAGACTGCAACTCACATATGGGTCATACAGTCTATATGTTAGTCTGAGCTCACACTAACGCCATCACACCTTAAACCGCATGACGCCACTGAGATAAACACAAAAATTACTTCCACATCAGGAGGTAAAAAAAAAAAGAAGAAGAATGATTCTGTTTGGTTTAGATAATATTCTGTAACACTCACTGATGTGATTCTATTAGATGTATTATTTACTTTTATAACAGATAGCTCATTATTTTTTCTTTCTCTTATTATATCCAAATCTTCCTTCCGTCTCCTCTTCCTCCTCCTCCTCCTCATCATCATCTTCATCATCACTACAAGCTTCAATCGTGCCCTGCTCTAACTCCTCTTCTTTCCATTCCCTTGCCAAAAGTCTTTGAAAAACATCATACTCCTCTGCCGTCGCCCGAGCAACACTCGTGAGAAAGGTGTCCAGGTCCACGTTTAGGATACTGTCCAGTTTGGGGTTGATAATGGTCGTCTGCCCTTTTTTATCCGGGGTTTGGTAAAGGCCCCGTCGCTCCAGGAAAGTGTGTCGACAGCGCAGATCATCCAAAGTGAAAAGGAACAACTTGCACTTCACCATCTCTGCCTGTTTGAGGCCCATTCTGAAGTAGACATGCTGTGGAGACAGTTTCATACAAACTTTTAAAAAAGGCAGGGAAAGAACGCCACCTGTAATCCATCCACATTCACTATTTTCCACCAGATGAAGCACAATTACAGCATCATAACCTACTTAGAAATTCATACGTCAGTGACACTATAGTTGTGTGTTTACACAGGATAAAGTAATTCCTTTTTTGTGTGTGTGCATGGACACTAATGTCAGATACCACACTGTGTATAGGAAAAATGTATTACTGCATAACTAGGACAAAATGGTGATCGTAGATTTTTATGACTCATCCTTGGCAATAATATTTCGTCATGTTTTGAGGAAGTCAATAAATCTGAATAGGTCCACTGTCTAAATTTAGATCAAGTCTGTGAAATTTATACCTGTATATCATTCAGAGAAGGAGATTTTATATAAATATATATATATATATATATATATATATATATATATATATATATATATATGTATATATATATATATACACACACACACATATATTTAAATTTTCTAAACAACAAACAAGACTGAGTTTAAACATCTATAGGCCTAATTATTTTCCTTATCACAGATATGTTTCTGTGTGCACTAATAATGAATAAGTATGTAAGTAAAGTTTATTAAAATAGCAGCTTTTACAGAAAAAATATCAAGGTGCTTTACAAAACACCAAAATTAAAACATGATTAAAAACAAATAAATGTCATAAAACAAATTAAACGCCCATAAAAAAAATAGTATTAATAAGTAACTACTTTGTCCAGTAGCAGATTGTATTCTGCTCAACTTGCTGACCTGAAACTTGTACTCCAGCTGAACCAGGTCCTCCAGGACTACTGCTGGACTCTCTCTGAGGATCTCCGTCACCTGCTGGGTGGTAAACAGGCATCTCTCTCTGAGAAACTGCACAACATATTTTACTGACTTCACAGGCACAGTCAGGATCCTTGGGTAATGGACCAGCATCCTCTGAAGACTCCCTGTGGGACAGAGAGGGGAATCAGGATTGATAGACAACCTCCACTGACTCCTAAACCAATTCTTCCTCATGCTATAACAATGACCTCACCTTCCACCAAACCCAGCTTCCTCAGGTGGTTTATGCGCTGCTGAAACTGTGTTTCTTTAACAGTGTAAAGTTTAGGACATCTGTCCAGCATCTTGTGCACACTTGTGGGGTTGAGGCCCAGGCCAAACAGAGCTGTGAGCGTTGATAAAACCTGTTTGGCCGAACTTCCTCCTTTAACACTGGGCACGGAATCACATAAAAACCTCGCCTGGGAGTCCGTGAATCCCATATCAAGCAAGGATCGGATGGACAGCTCGGTTAGAGGTTTATCAGTTAAAGGAGAAGGAATCTGGTTGTGTTGTGTAACTTGTGTTGACAGTGAAGCAGTTTGATCCGAGGAGGAACACAAAAACCTGAACTGGATGTAAGAAAACTGGATGGGGGGTCTCCTGAAGACGGCAGGACTGAAGGTCGAGGAGAAGACATTTTTTAAAGGCCAGCGACGAATCTGTGGAAATAAATCACAAGTTATTTCACTAATCTGAAGAAGACGTGCAAATACTGGCGTAAGTTATCAGTTTCATTATAAACATATGTTTATCGCCTCTGTTAAAACATTTTGAACCACGTGGCTCAATTATTTAGTTCCAGTCTGCTAAAAATATGTTAAAATTATAATATTTTATAACATTTGCGCTCACCTGATGAAAAACACGGGTTCCCATGTTTGTCCGTCGCGTACTATGTTCCGTCAAGAAACTACACAAAAAGGTTCCGCTATTGGTGGCGCACGTTCCTACACCTTCACTGAAATCAAATTGAAGAACTTTCAAGGTGGATTTTCCAGCATATAATGGTGAAAATGTACACACACATCAACACATTTGTATATATACACTCATTCAAAATAAAAAATATCCTGTACCTCTCATTAAAAAAAACATTTTGATCAGCAAATTTATTCACAAGAAAGATCTCTTGGCTTTCAGCGCTTAGTGATGCAGAGTTCACGGATAAAAAAAAAAATCTGATTTTTGAGTTTCGGAACAGCTGATAAAACCGTACATGCTGAGTATCTTCGAATTCTGATCACCACTGGATTTCTTTGTTACATCTCTAATTTCAAGTACTTTCAAACACTTTATTAAAAAATCAAAGCATTTTCAAAACCTTAAAAATACCATATTAAAATTCAAGCATTTTCAGGCACCCTTAAGAACCCTGTTAAAAGAGAAGGGTGAGGATAAAATAATAAAGAAATGTATAGGTACTATGGTATTATAAAGTTTACAAAAGAAGAATAAAAGGCAAGATATTTTGATTTGTTTCCTTGAGTTAAATACATTTTAGAGTTCTTAATGTTTTTATAATTGTTGGACTAAATACAAGATCTCAAATGACATAAATAAAATAAATCGTCATCTTCTCGGCAGAAAATAATATAGAATAAATTCATGAGAACTACACCTTTAGTTTTATTAGCAAGGTAATTCATTCAGTGTTCAAAACAGATCATGTTTGTAGTATATTCAAGATATTTATTGATGTAAAAAAATAAATATAAAAAGTATTGCAAATATACTTACATGTAATTAAAATATATAAAATAAAGATGTAAAAAATTGAACAGAAATGATTTAAAAAATACTACTGTTCATCTTTTCTGCTAACTTGCAAAAAGCAAATAAAAACGTTAAAATTAAAAAGGGAAAAAAAACTGTTGCAGACAAATAAAAAAATGTCTGATTATGTCTGGCATTCATTGTGACAAGTCACAAAACTTCATTTGTTTCTAAAAACTTGATCTACACAGCAGATTTGAAATATTGTTTTGAACTACAACAAGTTTTTCTTTTCTTGTTATTTAAATTTCATCCTCCTTCCACTGCTAATCAAATTTGATTTCGTCTTCAACTCTCTGGAGGAATTTCTGCAGCTCATTTTGGAGGGCCATCCTATCATCATCCTCCTCTTCTTCCTCTTCATCATCAGGTAGTGTCTCATCTCCATAATCTGGGAACATGCCTGGTTGGATGTACCCATTAGGACTGGGTTCCTGATGATGAGATGAGCCTGTTGGAAGAAGACTGTCAGTATTTTTAAAATGCCAAGCGAGTTTTGATTTAACCGTGATGTTAAAGAGGACTCACAGAAGCTCTGAGATGCAGGAACCACCTCAGTCCAGCTGTAGTCAGCTAGGGCAATGGGCTGGCTGATCCAGGACTGCAACAGAAGCTGGTCTAAGGTCATCCTCTTTGTGTGATCGGGGTGCAGAAGGCCACGTAACACCCTGTGCAGCTCTGAGAGAGTACATAGAAATTGTACAAGACTGGATGGCAAAAAGAAAAACTAACAACCAGCAGGTAGCAAACAAACAAAAAACAGAAGCATACCTGGAGACAAGGGGAAAGGAGGCTTTAGTCTGGCATCCAGTATTTCCCCTACATCACAGAAAGGGTTCTCACTGAACAGCAGAGTGTAGAGCAAAACCCCCAGAGACCACATCTCCAGCTCTGGACCCTCATAGCTACAAAACAAACAAAAACAAAAAATCCAAGAGCCCAAATCATTATCAATGAAGTTGATAAATGGCATTATGGGAAACATGGCAGCATTTTAACAAGATAATTTATAAATTTACATTTGAATTATTCTCAATGTCACACTGTTGTTTAGGTTTAATTGGTTATTCAAAATAATTCACAACTGTCTGCTGACCTAAATTAAACACATGAACACCTTTCACTAGTCCTGACAAATGACTTAATTCCATTAGAATCTGCAGCCAGAGAGGACAATGAGGCAGCAACTTAAGTGACTTCCAACCAACATTTGACCATTTGCTTTGTCGGTAGTCTACACCTTAATGAGTTTATTTACATAATTTTAGCCATGTGGGAAATTACTTTTGATGTCTGTGTCATTTTATTTATTTTGTTAATATTTCATGAAATCATTCATGCGTATACACAATTTTATAGACCACCTCTGGCTGATTGATGAAGTCAAATATGAACTGCTACTCATTTTTCTAATGTCCTCAGATAATGCATACCCAGATGAACATAGGTACACTTTCTTCTTTCAGTATATCCCAGGCTTAAAATTAGCTATAAAAGGAAAATCTGTTGTACATTTTAATTGTTTTGACTGGAAGTCTTTATTTTTGACACTTCTGTTGTTTTTGAGTTGCCGTATAAAACAAAATCATTGAAATAAGGAATCTTATACCCCCATGGGATCTTCTTGGCTTATTAAAAAAAGTATTCCATTTCTTTTAGCTTGATTAAATTCCTTTAAAAAGGATGACAAAAAGCTGTTTTAACCTGTAATATTTAAAACTACAGATAATAAAAAAAACAAGCAGCTTATTACTAACAGGCATTAAATAGTACTCACGGATTTCCCTGTAGGACCTCTGGGGAGCAGTACTCCAATGTGCCACAGAAATTATAAAAGAGATTCCCAGGAACCAATATGGCAGCAGAGCCAAAGTCTATGAGTCGGATGTGAAAACACTTGTCGATTATGATGTTCTCATCTTTTATGTCCCTATGAATGATGTTCTTGCTCCTCAGGTAGAAAACAGCTGCCACAATCTGGAAGAAAGACAGTTTACTCTAGAGTCCCCCTCCCTCTCATCAGAAGGGATTTTTTATTGGACGTTCACATACCTGTCTAAAGATGTAGCTGGCCAGTGGCTCATCCAGCCTTGGCTGCATGTCTATGAATTCAAAAAGGTCCAAACCGTCACCATGTTTCTCCATCACCATCTGGAAGTAACTTCCGTTTTCAAACACCTCCAACACCTGGTGGCATGTAAACATTTATAAACACATATATCACATATGATAGGGACAAAAGGAATTCTACATTGTGCATAAATGTCTCTGAAACCATGTGACTTATCTGCCCTGAAGCAGCAATCATTACCTTGACAATGTTATGGTGCTGCACTCGTGTCAGTATGGCAATCTCCTGGCTCACTCTGCCCAGCATGGGGTCGTCCACCCAGCAGTCACTCACTATCCTGGCCTTGCTAATGAACTTCACTATTACCTGCAAATGTTGACATCATCTCAATCTTATTCTCTTAGAAAAATCTACAAATAAGGTGACAAATTGAAGGCTCGAGTTCTCACTTCTTGTCCATTACAGCGTCTTATTGCCTTCCACACAAAACCAAAGGCTCCTTTACCCACAGCTTTGAGTGGCTGGTATTCTTCTTCAAACTGTCCGTCACAAGCCCGAGAATGCTCTAGGTCGATGGTGGAGCGCAGCACTTCTCCATGACTGGCCTCAGCATTTCTCTGGCAAAAGAAACAAAAGTTAAAACACAATATACCGTACTGGCTTAAAACCTAAAGTTCTAACTGCCACTGACCTTTCCTGGACTGGTTCCTGATTGGTTTTGAAGTGATACATCTGTTTGCAACAATGCCCCCTGCTGGCTAGACCTTTTAATCCACACACAGAACATGAAGCTTCCATCTTGGAGGTTAGTCCGGCATATATCACACTGCACGTCTACAAATTAAAGAAAATAAAAACAGCAGGTTTCAGCCCTGTAGTTTTGTTTTTTTTGTTTAACTGACAAAAAGTAAAAACATTGTTACCAACCTACTCTTGTGCCGTCTCTGTGGTATCCACTTCCTTCAACTCTTCCCTCCAGTATGTGTGTAGTGTTTGAGGACAGGACGAGTCCATTGGCCTTCTGTTTCTTAGGTGTTGATGTGGCAGGCATGTCTGCCAGTGACTGAATCATACTACTCACCTGCACCGAGCTCTCCTGGCTCTTTGCATTATGAATAACAGAGAGAGCTGCCCATTGATCCTGCTCCTGAGCTAAACCATCCCTTGCCTCCACAGCACGCTGAGCAGACTCTCCTTCATGGTCAGACACCACCACACATGGAGACGGCGTTCGTAGGAGTTCAGCTGTGTCACAAGATAACGCGGAGCATTGGTCGTTACCATTATAACCTCCAACGCTGAGCAGCTCCATACTTCCACTCAGATTTAGATCATCTAGTGCCCGGGTAATTACATCTCCATCGCTGTTGATGTCCAAGTAGCAACTAGCCGAGTTCACTAAATGTGCCGAGTTAGATTCTTCTACTCGGGGAGGATCGGGAACACCCTGACCAGCAAGCCTTTCACAGAAGCCAGAGGAAGATGATCTGTGAAAATACATTTAATAAACCAGTCAGATCTTTATGAAGTTAGCACAGCTAGGTGACAGAGGGGGAAATGTGAACATGGTTGAATAATGTTTAAAATTAGTGCTGTCATGCGATTAAAAAAATTGTGCGATTAATTAATTATGATCTGTAATTAATTAATCTAATTAATCGCATTTTTAATCGCATCTAAAGAAATGGCTAAAGAAAGCCCTCCTCTTGAGTTATTGTCATTTAAATTCATTAAATGACTGTGTCAGACCAGTAGATTGATATAGAACTACATAAAGTGTCTTTATGAAGTCATTTATTGTGTTTAACAGACCTGAACAGATTCAGTCCCAGTGCAACCATTACTTTGATCAGTGGACTCCAGTAGCAGCTCTGTTAACCCCTCATCTGATTTTAGGTTCTGTTTTATTTGCTGTAAAGCGCATTGTGTTGTTCTGCAGGAAATGTGCTCTATGAATAAAGTTGATTTGATCTTCCACCAAGAATGAAATTTAAATTTCAAAGGTGGGGGGGACACAACTTGAATACAGGGGTGGGAGGAGGTGGAGAAAAGGGTCTGAACTGTTTAAAAAGAGCCATAATATCAACCCTACACCTAAAAACAACAGCCAGAATCCATTTAATATAGAGCAACATTGTTTTAGACTGTAAAAACTACAGGACTCTAAACTGACTTTAAAAACGAGCAGAGGACACGTCCCCCCTGCACCCCCCCAAACTACGTCCATGTCTTCCTTCGGGCCCCGCTGACTGGACCGGTTCATAACACCGCCAGTCCAGCGGTGTACTAGGCCTACTGGTAACCAGTGGTCAGCGCTGTGCTGGACAAGCGGTGGAAGCTGTGAGCCGGCCGGTCGCGCACCGGACCAGCTGATATTTAAGGCTGAAATACACCAGCGATCAGCGCTGCGCCACGTCGCGCCGTTACTTTGAATATAAACCGTTGTAGTCCGTCAGATCACTCAGTGTAGACTACTACTAGTGATCAGCACGGCGCTCCACAAGCAGTGGAAGCTGTCAGCCGGCCGGTCGCGCACCGAACCGGCTGACAGCTACGTGTAATCAGTGATCAGAGCTGTGCTGGGCTGACGGTGGTCATCGGTTCCGGTCGAGTAGCTCGTGAAATGAGCAGGTCGTTTTAATTTGCACTTCCTGTTGCAGCGGGGTCAGATAAATAGCGCTCTAAAAGGTGATGCCGGTTTCATAACACCGCTATGGCCATCAGCTGTTTGTTTTGTCTCGGCGTCATGCGTAGGTCACGTGATCACTTCCTGAAAGTGAGGCGCTCTGAGCCTCACAGAGCTGCTCAGTGACACAAACACCGCGAGGAGACCAGCTCAGCACACACACATCACTGCAGCGGCAGACTGCATGCAGAAACGGTCAAGCGATTAAAAATGCGATTAACGCGATTAAAAAAAATAACGCGTTAATTAGGGCTGTAATTAATTAATCGTAATTAACGCGCTAATCTGACACCTCTATTTAAAATTTCCTCTTAATCTAAACTATCCATGTTAGGAGCTTTTAGAAGTTACCTGCTATTCAATGAGATGACCTCAAAGCTTGAGTCTTGGAGGACAGAGGTGTTGGAGCGATGCTCTTTTCCTACATCAGCACAGTTGCCACCTGCTCCACTAACAGCGTTGCCACTCTGAGCAGGAGTGTCTACAAAAAAAAAAAATCAAAAAACATAAATGTAGAAAATACTTTATAAAATCTTACTAAATGTTTTCGTACTCATTTTACAAATGTTCCACAAGTCTGGGGAAGGTTTGAATTGAACAGCTGCAAACTAATTTAAAGGAACACAATAAAGCTAAACATCTCACCAGGGATAATCTTAATAGCAGGTGCCTTATTTTCCTCAGCTACATTGCCCAGATGCTCCTCTCTGTTATGGAGGGACGGTTCAGTGGGAACCAAACAGCAGGTGTCTTCATATGGAGGCTCCACCCAGGCAAATGTCTTGAGGAGTGCCTGAGTGGTATCTGCACTATCCAGCTGGTTACTGCAGGGAGCTGCATGGGCTGCTTCCTCAATCAGCTCGGTGGTATCATTAGCCCTGAGGAAAGGTGAATGTTTCAATCCAGCTGTTCATTAAGCAGAATCAAATATCAAAAGCTATGATTCAGCTATAAATGAACAGTAGTGACTAATAACTCCACTGAATAGGGTTAAAGTACTAACATAAAACTACTTTTCTACACATTTGCTTATTAAAACGACTTATTAAAAACATGTACTCTTTTTATTACATGCCATACTAGATTAGCAGTGATATTTGTTGCCCAATAAAGGCAAAAGAGGATATTTTTCTAATCAATTTCAAATCTATATTCAATTCTTAGAGGGTATTAGCCTGGCAAGTCAGATTATATATATGGATATATAAAGTCTGCAGAGCAAAACTGAGGGTCTAGTTAGGCTAAGAGGGTATCACAATCACTCAAGATTTTGTCATGTAAGAATATAATTTTGAATCCAAATATAAATAGTTACAAAGTTCCAGTTTATATTAAAAATAGAAGTCAAAACAAAAGTAAAGTCTGTTATAAATTGGTTTAATAATCAGAAAATGAGGCAGAGTAGCTATCAGGTTTGACAATGGAGCTGCTCACTGTCCAGATTCACTGCAAAGCACATTAAATATACATGCAGTCTAGTGCTTTTAGATGCAGCATTTTCCTGTCCAATATTAAAAAAAAAAACCCACAACGTCTGGGTCTACATTTTATTCTAACAACCTCTAACATATTCAACCTTTATTCTGATTTACATGTAGTCACATTCAATAAATATGTTACTCTGGAGGAAAATAAACTCAATGGGCCTTGCATTACACACAAACTAGTGTTGTAAAACAAAATTGAATTTGAAAATAAGAACATAACGCCTGTTAACTTACATAACTAAATGTGTGGAGGTGACTGCAGGAAGGGAGAAGGTAGACAGAGCGCTGCCCTGTTTGTCCAGTCTGGTGCTGGTTCCAGTAAAGATCCTGCCTCTTCCCAGTGAGGTCCGTTCTGACATAGCCTTCTGCACCATGGCCATGTCTCCAGCCACCAGAGAGGAAGGGTCTAAGGCTAATATAAAAGGAAAAATGACTAAATAGTATAAAAAGTAAATGCAGCTTAAAGAGTCAAAATACAATAAAATCTAAGAACAAATAATAAATAGTACAGCTACTTGGTGAAATGTATTTAAAATATATAATACTAAGTACTAAATATGAAAAATTACATCATTTTTAAAGGCAGCTTAAACATTTTGCATAACAGCATGCCGTGATGCATGCATTGTTTTAAATATAAATTTAACAAAGATGCTCACCAGAGTTTGCTGATATTTTGGATGAGGCTGGACATTTGCCTTCCTCCACATGAGAATCAGAAAGTAGGTTGGCCTTTTTGTCAGAGTCGGTCATCCACCCATAGAAACCAGGCATCAGAAAAGTGACACTCTGTTGATGGAAAAACAACAGTGGCAGAACTGTGAGCTGGCATGGTGCTCAGTCCAAGCAGCCTTGTTCAACTGGAGTTGGCTAACCTTTCCCAGTAGCTCGTCCTTGCTGTATCCAAACAGACTGAGAGCCAGATGGTTGTGGATGTGAAAGATTGAGCCATCAGGACGTAGGAGGAGAAGGCCACTCATAGGAGCAAACACCCAGACCGTTCCAGAGTATTCCAGTGCTGGGCTGGGTGTGCAGACAATACTGTCCACTTTGGTTTCTGCGGAGGCCAAAACAAGTTCAACTTGCTAGATTAGATGCAGAAAACGCTGTGTAATGCTTTCAAGGATTTCTGGTTTTTCAAATTGTTGGGTAATCCCTCGTTTCTATTTTTTTTAACCTTTATTTAATCAGGTAGTATTCCACTGAACTTAAGAACCGCTTTTCCAAGGGAGACCTGAGGACAGCTGGGGGTTCAGTATCTTTCCTAAGGGTGCTACAACGCACGTCACGGGCCGGGGATTGAGCCCTGGTCTCCCACACGGTGGACGGCCTCTCCTCCCCTGATCCACAGTAACCACCCTCCCCAATTTACATTGAGGAGAATATTAGGTATTTTCTGAACCCCAAAATTATCAATAACTGGCAAAGTTTTTAAAATTTGTTTTCTTTAAAAATTAAGCAACATATGCCTTTTCAGTAAATTTCCCTTAAAGCATTTTACACAGACTATCCTCAACACTGCCTAAATATTGTCTGGAGTTTTATGCTGCACAGTTTGAAGATGTTGCACAATAAACAGTGCAGCATAGTGAATTATTTATGACTTTTCTCAACATAGTATTTGCTGCATTTATATAATTTACAGAAAGCAGCTTCAACTTTACAGTTAATCAAACCCTGGAGTGACCTTACTGCTCTTTACAACAAATTTCTTTGAGGTTCCCAGGATGCAAAAGTCCTGTCTGACACACTGGAGACATGAGAAGAGGAGCTTTGTTTTTTGTATCCTTAATTTGAAAGTTTGAGACGGTCTCCTGTGAAGGTTCAACCATAGTTACCATTTTTGTGTTGGGGTTTTCCACATATCGCTGCCCCCTGAAGTTTCACACACAGTGGGAGTGATGCACCTTCTTTGCTTTTCCCGTGCACTCTTTGAACCCGCAAAGTCTGAAAGATAAAAGAAAATGCAAAGTCAGAGGTAACAATGTCAAAAAATACATGACCCTGAACAAATTATTGACATTATTTATTTACTGTGTCCAAAAAACACTTTGGTAAACAGGAAATACAGACAGTTACGCTGTCACAAGTATAAAGATATAAAGTATAACGTGTGCTTACTTTGGGCAAAGCATAACCGTAGAGGGGAATTTGTAATGAAGGGATGAGCTCCCTAACAGACACACCCTTTAAGTCCTCGGGCTTGTGGTATCCATGGAGATGAGCAAATGCCCAATCACAGTTTAGAATAGAGCCCTACAAATGACAATGAATGTATATGTGCAATATACATAAAAAATATTAAAATACAAGAGAATTTCAGGTGTTGAAGGCTAATAAGAATGGTGCATGGTTCTTACATCTTGTGAAAAGGATAAAAACGCTGAAACCCTCTCAACACTTTCCAACAGGACAAGCCATTGGTCCTCATTTTGTGACTGTTTGAGGGTACAGAATGATACTGGTACCTCTCCAGATGATGTTACAGCATCCACCTTGAGAAAAATCAATCCAATAAGCATACAAAACACTTTTTATGTTGCACATACATTTCAACACGTGTATATACGTGTTGAAATGTATGTGCATGTCCTATAGGAAATTAAAGACATTTGACTCAGCTTCAGTGTGACTAAACCACATTTCTAGAAGAAACAAGCAGTTTATTTCATACCACTTTTCCAGACACAGTTGCAACAGCTCCATCTACTACTGGGTAATCCTCTCCCAGTGCCTCTTCCAGAACCTGACTGGTTTTCTTTAATATAGAAGAGAGCTTCTTCCCAGTCAATTCCTTAGTGGAGCACTCAAACAGCTTGCATGCCTGTTCATTTGCAGACAGTATCTGAAAAGTAAGCATAAAAGGGAAATATGTAAAAATTGATTATTACTGTACGATCAGTGCTACCAATCAACTCAAAATCACTGTAGTTGCATATGTAGTACCTCTCTGGTTTTATTAGAGACCGTAAGAACAGCTTTGTTTGGATTAAGGGCAGTTGGAAATCCCAGCAAGCAAAAATCTCCAGAAATATGAAGACTGAGAAAGCTGTCTTCTGTCTCTGATTCAGTGGAATGTTGTAACGGGGAGTGAGCAGAAACTTGGAAACCAGGAAGTTTGCCCAGTTGATGGTTCCTTGTCACCGTGGAGGTGCAAACATCAAAATGTTTACCTGTAAGCAAAACAATGATTCATAGAATGGATGGTTACCACAATTTATTTTGCATTTTGTCACATTAAAATGTTTCAGCTCAGCAAACAAATTTCAGTAACTTTCAAAGAGAACCTCAGTATACAAATAATATAATACTGATAATACAAATAAAAAAAAACAGATTTTATTTATTAGAAGGAAAAAAATCTATCCAAATCAAGCTGGCCTTATGTGAAAAAATAATTGCCCCCTTTGTTAAACCAGGAATTAATTGTGATTAACCACATTATTTGGAAAGCTGAGTTCAGATCCACTAGCCACACCCAGGTCTGATTACTGCTTGATTGTGTGATGACTGACGAATATGCAAAAAAACATAAGAAATGTGTAAGGGAGCAAATACTTTTCTCAACACTGTATTGTAGATAAAGGTTACATTGAATTTAGAAGACCTTGTGTGTAGTAAACAACCATAAAATTGTCTGTCAAATTGATTTCTCCTCTTGAGCTAAACATGCAATCAAAATATGTAGCATCACCTGTTATGGAACCAGGATAATCACGGCGCTTCAAGTCAAAGAGGCTCTTGTTGTATTTTGGTCTCAGAGTACATGGATAAGACTTATTCAGGTCAAAGTCATCTTCCAGAAGATCAGAAGAGAGCTCAGGCAGCGCACAAAAGGTCTTTCTTTGATCTCTGATGCTTTGGTTTGCCTTAGTTTGAACATCAGGCGACAGCGACATTGTGTTTTACCATCTGGGACTGAAATGAGAAGATTTTGTGCAAAGAAATATTTTTAACAAACATGTTTTAAGGTACGGTGCTAGCAAGTTATAAACACCCACCTGAGCTAGTGTGCAGTTCGTAGTTCTTAGTTATTATAGACAGCAAGCGGACAGGTTTCTGTTGACGTTAGTTGACAAGGGAACGACGTTTCCCATGAGCTAACAGGGTGCTAACTTTGTTGCTAATGCTTCTTCAAACAAACCCGCTCTGTTCAATTTGGCTTTAAAATAGAAAGGTTTGCTAGCTTAAGCTCAATGGCTGCGTTCTGAATTTTTGTTACCGTGCTATTAGCTCAGTCCCGTGACAACTCAAGTTCAAAAGCAGACCTTATTTTTATTATTACTGCTACTGTTTCTCTGCGTTGAACAGTGTTATTTTGTAACCGGCGGGCTTCGAGGACCAAGAAAGGACCCCGTTTTTAGCCAATCAAACTTCGTATTTCATACCACGAGAATCTCATTGGATAATTAACCGGAAACGCCCGCATCTGTTACCAGAAAAACACTGTCACAAAAACAGAAAACGAAATGAAATAGAGGCAAAGAAAATATGTCCAAAGCATATACACAAAAATTCAAAATACCAATATATTCAGTTTTAAAAAGAGATATATCAGAAAGAAGGTTGATAAAGTCCAGAACCAAACACAAGGTTTTTATTTCTGCTAAATCAGCTACTTCTCACCAACCAGTTGAGCAAATATAAGTCTATCTTAAATATATAAAATCTTATGATTTGTTTTATCAGATAAAAAACGAGAATATTTCATGACATTTGAAGAAAATGATACATTTGTGTAAAACATTTAATGTCAGAATCATATGGTTTTTGACATTTTTCATGTACAAATCTGATGAACAACACCATAATACATGTCTGAACAAACAGAACATAAGAAAGATAATCTCATTACATAAAACTGCCATCTGGGAGAAGTTGGGAGAAACTCTGCATGTTCCAGGTGCAATTACTGCAGGGGTCCATATGGCGTTCTTCTTTTCTACTGAGTCTCTTCATTAACCGCATGGCTTTATATGCTATCCAGAAGCTTCCCCATAGGAGGATCATCACCCCATCTTCACTGAGACGTTGTTATGTCCACAGCACAGACTGAAATTAAATGAATCAGATACAATCCCTACTGACAGAAAGTCTGGCAGAGTACAAGTTAAATGGATTGAAGGGGCACAGCAGAAAGTTCACTCTGTAGTGCTGTTGCATAAGTGTATAAAACATAACATAAACAGACAGAAAACTAACTCTGACATGGTTGCTCATTAAGGAAATATGTAACAGTCATTACAGATATACTGAATAACTTTAAACTAGTTCTCCTGTTATTAGCAAAAACATTGTGAGCTCAATTTTAGTTCAAAAAACATAATTTCTATTATTTAAACACACCACAGACATGAAACAAAATATAATTCTATAATATTGATCAGTTTAAATGCAGATCATCCATTTGTCATAGATTAATGGTACTGCCATGAGCTTAGTGAGATGCTTAGAGGTGATATTTCCTCTATAGTTTTATTTTACATGCACTGACAGCATTATTCACATAATTTATTTGAACATTTAGCTTCAATGATTTTGTAGTTCAGCACCTTCAGCGAACCTTGTAGTGGAAGAGGTTTTCATACAAGTAATCGTCACAATAGATCCTCCAGATTTTGTTTAGTCCAGTGGCTGGCTGCTATAGCATGCATTCTTCAAGTAGCTTGCTTCACATTAATGATTTGAAAGAGCCAAGCATAATCACACAGTCCTCCACGCACACGCAAGTCTGGGAACGCACTTATGGTGCCATGGCTGTGAAGAGTGAGCTTTGAAAAGCTTTTTGAGCATAGTTTACTAAGAAGAGTCCATCCTAATGGTGGTAGTCCCTTTTACTGTGTGGACGGTTGCCCAGTATATGATCCACTTCTGTAGCAATCTCTGTTGTGATCTTTGGAATTACCTGAAATGCACAGAAGAATGGAAAAACACACATCATCTCTTGATGAGAAGGATGGGTGACAAATCAAAGATACTGGAAAATGTAAAAAAAATTTTTTACCTGAATGGCTCCCAAGTTTTCTGTTAGTTGGCTTGGATTTGAGGCTCCCAGAAGCACTGAGCTTACTCCCTCGTGCCTCAAACACCAGGCTAAAAAAAATCAAAGATAGCAGACAATTAATTATATAGAGCTTTCAGAGTTATAGTGGAAAGACGTATTGCTGGAAACAATTAAAGTTTTGACTTTAATTTAGGAGGAAAACAATAAATTTGACACAACTGTCGTTTACCTATGGCTAACTGTGGCAAGGTGCAGCTGAGCTTTTCTGCAATATGAGTCATTTCTTTTAGTTTGGCTTGTTGTTTTTTCCCATCTTCACTCATTATCTTCTCCCTCAACCACTGGTAGGGCTAAAGGAGCAGTAAAAGAAACATCATCAGCAAACTGATTTGCGATTGCTCTACCAGCTTTGACGCAGAAGACACGGCTTGGTAAAATTCCTCTACCTTCATGGCGGCCCTGGAGGATTCTGGGATACCATTTTCATACTTTCCTGTGATAATCCCACAGGCCAAAGGAGACCAAGAGACCACACCAACACCTGTAACAGGACAATGACCTCTAAGAAACCTCAGACAATGCTTTTTGAAATGCCTGGCACCAGAGGGAAATCGTACAACACATGTACCTATTTTGTGGTAGATCTCTGGAAGCTGAGTTTCAACTTTATCCCTCTGAAAGAAATGATATTCAGCCTGCTCGCACACCGGAGGAATCAGATTAAACTGCCGGGCCACCGAATACGCTTCCTAATTAGATGGCAGAAAGGGATTTGTGAGAATGGTGTTCAAGAGATAAGGAAACATGCAAAGCTGACCTTTATGTTTAATGGCTTTTATCTTTTCCCACTGCTGCATTTGTTATAATCTTTCAGCACATCAGCCAATTTCATAGATAATTTAACTGGACTCAATACCTTTTATTGTATAAAGCAGATAAGAACAATCGGACAAAAATAGGGTTTTATGGTCAACATATTTATTTTCTAAAGTTGTTTTTTGTTTATGGAAGTTACTTTTTAAATGTAAAGATTCTTAGTGCTGATTGAGACAATAAAATGACTTCTAGATCAAACAATTAATAAACATACTTGATCATTTACTAGGGAAATTAGGTGTTTAAGTAGCTAATTTTTCATTTCAAATAGATCTCCACAACATTATTGCATAGATTATTGACAAATAGAAATCATTGTAATCACTTACCATGATTTCCATGGCAGACCAGCGAGATGTTCCCCAGTACATAGCCATCCCTTGGTTAATTACATGAGTCATTGCTCTCACTATTTCTATTAAAAAAGCACAAAATATCAGAGTAAATAAGTACATTCAACACTTGAACATTAGATGGTGCCATAATTGCAGATTGGTAGACCATGAAATATATGAAGGTTATAGAGGCTGACTTGGAGCACCTTAACATTTTCAAAATTCCAAAAAACATTTGTTTTTAGAAGAATATGAGAACATTATTAAAAAATATATTTAAAACGTCTTCAAGATGTAGCTAAATCTGACATCTTTAGTGTTTGACTTTTTTAAAACTCGTGTATCAGCATATATAATTTGCTTGGGTCACTCTACTTAATGTGTTTAAGTGCTGCGGGGGGTAAACTGAAAAACCTGTCTTGACACAATGCTGCATGTGCATTGTGCATGTGAGCAAGTCCAAATCAGTGCGGCAGAAGTTAGAGAAGGGTCAGTTTCTCAGTGGGCTTAAGAGATAAGTGTCTTTTCTTTGTGTGCACAATTATTCTAATGTCATAATAATATTATAATTTGCATGAAATTAATAAAACAATTTTCCAAAGTGTAATTTTTTTTAAATTTGAAGTCAAAGATGAGTGATTTTACAAAAACAAATCCAGCGATGAATTTTTATTAAAGATTACTGCAAAATGCGCCTTGGTGGCAGACAGATAGCAAGTGTTTGTGTGGGTGAAGCAGGTGGGAAGGTGGAGGAATAACGGTGCATCTGCTCCAAAGTGGAGGGAGGAAAGACAGGATTTGGAGGGACGTAAGGACAGAAGGAAACAAACCGAGGGCGGAGAAGGAACCTTGGAGGCAAACATAATTTATTAGAGTTTGCTAACACATGAATAATCCATCTTACAGCCAGAAGGGATAGAAGACAAATTGATTCACAACAACATCCAAGCCTGAACACAAAGCAGACCACAGCGAGTCATCAGCTCAGGAGCCAGAAGCCACACTGAGAGTAAAACTCAGGTGAGATATTTAACATGTCAAACCCATTATAAAGAACCGACTATGAAATATGGATTTAATAACTAAATGTACAAATACTTCTCATAGGTTGAACAAAATAGGCAAAGGAAACAAAATCCACCTGTTTGCTCCTCTGCAGCTTGTTCATGTGAATGCATGTAATAGGAACTTGTTTGGCTGTTAGCCAGTGTCCTTGAGCTCTCTCACAGCAGCAACATGCCTCTGAGTCTGGAACATTTGGCGAACTTCAGCCAGCAAGTAAGACAAAGATCCTTCTGAAGAGTGCAGCGAAAAGATGAGGAGGCTCAACATATCAGGACAGGGGGTCTCCGTGGATGTAAAAATATCTTCATGCAAACTATTCAGATTTGATGCTTAGAACTTTATTTGTATTCCTCTTGCATACACACGAGGAGGTGATCGATATGTTACATCACAGGAGATTATCAGGAGCCTGACATGAATTTTGTGGTCATGGGAAAGAAGAGGTTGATCAAAGGAAAGAAAGCTTTCCTCCTAAAGCTGGGATTGCTTTAAAATCATTTCATTGATTGGATTTTTGTACCTCTGCCTTTGTGTACAAGTTTTAATCTAAAGTCAGATTTTGAACAGCAACATGGTGCCTTGAAACGTTTACTCGACAGCCTTCGTGTACCTATTAATAAAATAATTGATGTGACATGGATCTTTTTTCCTGGAGGCGTATGCTGTAATGAGTATTTTATAAATGATCAGATTTGATGCCAGCATGGGGGGAAAAAGTCTTGACAGCTTGATCTGAAAAAAAAAATAAAGGAAGGAGTCTTGCGAGGAAAGAGGATGTTTTTTTTAATGTTTCACACAACACAATAATTATAATAATAATGAAAATGAACAAGTCAAGAACATGACGGGGGATTGGGTAAAGAATGAGGCCATCGCAGAGAGAAGCAGTGACAATAACAAACACAGACTCCGCTTCGATGACATCACTTGGTTGTCCCCGAGGGGACACGAGCTGTCTCACACAAAGTCGGAAGTAGTTAAAGTCAGAAAACTGAGCAACGGCATGTGGATGCACCTGTTAGGTTCTCTGTTCTTCCTCTGGTATTTTAATTAAACGTGACCTGCAATTACCTGGTGTTCAACCAGTTTGAGCTTCCGGCCTGTGAACTGGCTCAGACGTGGCTATACTGTGTTGGTAGAAGCTCGGTGATTTATGATGATTAATTAGTTGTTTTTAAAATTAACAATCATAGATGTCATCATTTTAGCGTGCAGAACTTAGGTCAATCCACTGAATAGCTCAACAAGTACAAAGTATAAGATGTGTGAAGCAAAACACATTGCTTAATTAATTTGCATGACATTATTTATCATATTATCTAATTTTTAACTAACTGAATAAAATAAATATAACCTAGTCACTTCAATCTGTATCATTTTCATATACTTTTCATAGCCATTAGAAAATAACCGTTACTATTTAGAGTTTTCTAAAAAGAATTATGTTTAAAATTTATAACTAGGTTAATTTTTATAGAAAACTGTTGTTTAAAAAAATGCATCAGGATTGATGAGATTTTTAAGATTTTACAGTTGAAGAGACAAGACTCCTTTCTTCTGAGGACTTTTTTCTATATTAGTGGTGATGAACTCATTTAAAATCCCTGCAGAATACAAACCAAAAATCATTAAAGTTATTTGTAGTTAAACACGGTTGATATGGCCTTTTTGTGAGCAGCATTTTTTTTTTTTTTTGCACCAATGATTTAGATTTTTGGATGATTTTTTATCTTTTAGTCAGAACTAAAAATCATGAACATTTTCTTTAAAGTAATCTCTGCTAAACTACGTTGTTTATTGTTTGCTCCTATCAGACAGCCAGATTCCACTCATCTGTTACACCAGAAGATAAAATGACACCTGCTGGACCAGTTTATCTGAACCCATCGGTCTGAGAGCCTCCTCTGAAAACCTGGGCGATAAGGTTTCGACTGACATCAGACTCAGACCTGAGAAAACTTTGGCCATCCCTGAGGGATACTAGTACAAGAACCTACAATTACCCAGTTGATCTTTCACTGACCAGCCTTTCTTTATCAGTTATGGACATCGTCTGGGTGTTGGGACGTCACATCGCAGTCTTGGTTCAAATTAGGAGCCTATATTCCTGTTTCCTGGTGGCAGTAATGAGTGAAATATTGGCTTTAGTTGAATTCTGAGTCAGATGCTAAATTGATCATTTTATTTGTAGACATAAATTGTTTATGGGTCTGTACTCACATCACTTCAACTTGACCCTGATTCACTTTTCTATTGAACCATTAACTTCACAGCACAATCTCTCAACTTGTCTTTTTACATTGTGTAAAACAAAATCATTCATTAAAATTATCTTTCACATTCAAATTCACCCCCCTTTGTCGAAATTCATTAAACTTCCTCAAATGAATCTTAGCTAATGGGTCTAAACTTTACCACTCCACTTGTCAGACTCTAAATCAGTGAGTCCAACAATCTAATCGTCATCTGTCGTGTGACTTTAGCTCCAGAGCAGAACTTTTCTAAAGTTTGATGGAGAAGATGTAACCTGCAGTTATCAGCGCTACCAGAGACAGAGGGACCTCTGGAACAATAAGTTAGACAGATTGGCCTCCCACAGTCAGCTGGGTGTCAGGGGGAGGCAGCAAGGGGGGCAATGAAGGAATGAATGGAAATTATTTTTAGGAGATCAATGGGACACAGTTCCTTCAGGCGTTAAAAGAATGTTGAGGAAGTTTTTGTGTGAAAACAGAAAAGAAGCTCTAGTAGCTTTGACTCCCACATGAAGAGAGATGAGGAAGATGCTGGAAACGTCCAAAAGAAATAAAATGGCAACATAAGGTAATAAAGGCTGCACCAGAGAGCTGAAAAGCAGAAATCGAGTGCACAGCAGGAGTTGTACCCAGTGAGACCAACCCAAAAATACACCAGCTACTCCCGAAGGAGCCAGATAATCCTGCTTCTGATGAGCAGGGGGTGCTGGGAGTAACTCTGAGGAAGATAGTAATCCCACAGAGACAGAAAAGAAATAGACGGAAGCTATTGGACTAAATTAGAGGATGAGAAATGAAGCAAGACCGTGATTACTAGATGTACTGTATGTGTGAGTAAGAAGAATCAAATGCCGTGTGGACAAAAAGGCACAGGGCATCAGTCTGGTGGTCTCATCAGTATGTCTCACCTTCTCATGTTACAGGGTGCCATGTGTGTTTGCTGCCTCCCACAACCCCAGGAGGTCTGCTCAGCCATCACTTACCCTCCATGGGAGTGTTGCTGTCTGTCCGGTTTGCAAAGACTACATCCACATACTCCAGCTGCATCCTCTGGAGGGAACCCCTTAAACCTTGAATGAGAAGAGTTGGAAAGGCCAAAACAAAGTCTATTATTAAAGTGCCTGTGACTCCATATTTAAATCACTTTATATTAAACAGGTGTAATCTTTGATGCCTCTAGATTAGCGTTGCACCATTATAACTCAAAATACGCTGTAATTATTTCCTAACGAGCAACTCAGAGATCAGAAGAAAGCGCCGCCTTCCGGTTCTGCTGGGTTTCTCCTTATTTGGCAGCCTGACACTTCTGCTGCAGCAGGGGGCAGTGTCGTCGCGTGAAAGAGAAACGAAACTGAAACTGAACACTACACGGTCTATGGGCAATGGCGGCGGCACTGCCTCGCTCCAGTTGTCGTGAACGTGCATGTGGGAGGAGAATTGACCATATAAGCAAGTCCGGATCACTATGACCTCATAGCGGGCTGGAGTGAAAAAAAACTGTTTGAAACCTGGGTCTGAAATCTGGAAGAGCTTCTCACTGGCTGGACTAGAAGACAGATGGACGCCGTTTTTTGCTCTTTCTGGCAGGTTTAAGGTGAGAACTCAACGTTGCAACATGATAGATAAGTCAGAAAACATGGAAAACCATGTCATGGGCACTTTAAGAGACAAGTTTAGCCTTTTTTATCCCAGAGATTTAAAAAGGTACACATGAAGGGCTATGCCTAAACAGAAGCTCAAATCTGTAAAATGCTTTTTGTTGCTGTTTGTTTGTCTGTGGATGAACCAAACATTCTAAATCCAAAAGAGGAGATGAGAAAAACGGTCATACGCTCAGTATTTGCTCAGGCAGATCAGCCTCCATTCACATGCAAACGAGAACAGATGAGAAATGAAAAGTGAACACGGGAGACTGTTACAAAGGAGGCTGGCAGAGTGATACAGACATGGAAAAGTAACACCATGTGTGTGTGTGTGTTGTAGATTAGTGCCAGAGGCTTCATCATCACCCACTAATCCCAGCTGTACGCTTCCTACCTCTGTTAGAACCACTTATACCCTCCCCTGTCATCTGCACCTTCACAATCTGAGAAACATCCTTTACACGGATCCTAATCTGAGTCTGCACCTTCGTCCTGAGCAGCTCCAGCTGCCTCCTGGATTAGCTGGAGTTTAGTGGCTGTGGAAGGACTCTATTTTTGGAATCAAGAAAACACAACAAAGCTTTTCCATGGGCATCTGGACCGAAGGACGTATTTAGATGTGTGTTTATTTTATTGCTCAAATTGTCACGGAATTTAGGATAATGCTTCGACGTGTTCTTGCACTTTCACCTCAAGGTTAATCTAGGATGAAAATGGATTTTAGACATCCTATCATACCCTATAATTCTCAATAAAGTAATCATATGATTCACTGACAGGTTTTTGGCGTCAGCGGATGTTTCCTCCAGCATCTTCCACTCCATTAATCACAGAAACTCTGCATGTTTCTCTCATAAATGTCATTAACTACAAGAAAAGCATGTTTAACTAATCGATGATGATGCCTTTCCCTAATCCTCTGCAACCATCTGTTTCAGAGTCCCTGTTCCTTCCTTCCTAGGTGTATTCATCAAATCTTGTTTGGGGGGAACATTGCAGAGGCTGCAGTGAATGCTAATAATGTGGCAGAGAGCTGAGTCACTGCAGAAGGTGCAATGCGCTGTGCAGAGGTTTTAGGAGTGGGGGGGTGAGAAAGTTTTACCGCTAAAAGCTTGAGTATGATCACAATTAGTCTTAAAGAGCCCAGCAGAGGAGAAAAGATGAGCAGATAATGGTACCTCAGCACTAAAAGTGTTACGAGTGAACAAAGAACATCTGTCAAAGTCTGACGTACTGCTGGCCCGACGGGGCTTTCAAATTCTGCTGCGTCGACATTAGAAGGAGGAGAAAAGACATAAGGAGACTGGTTACCTTCAATAATGTGTTTCCTGTTGAGGCCTCGCTCTGTTTCTGCTCTGGAATAGGAGGAAAGGAACATCATGTCAGGTGTGGTAGTCTGATAAAACACAACTTTTAATGCTTAACCAAACTATTATCGATACTAAAATCTGCAGGAAGTCAGATTTGACTCTTCAGTCTTCTTTTAGGACAGCCTCAAACTTTTTATGTGAATAAACAGGGTCAAACATGACACTTCCATCCCTACAAACGAGGCGCTCAGAAGTAAAGTCTTCTTTGGGATCAGATCCTTCTCTTTGATGTGGACTTTAGGCTTCGTGAACTTTGACTCGCACAAAAAGCTGCAGGAAACACCAAACGAAAAGAGAAGAAACTCAAAAACCCACAAGTTGCCTGGTCTAATCAGCCCTCATATCCCTGGCTGGGTGACAAGTCCAATATCTGCAGTCTTTTTAGCAGAATTTCAGCTTCCTGTGGGAGATACCTGGCTCTGCAGCAGCTAAATGTTATCTGACATTTAGCCCCGCGTTTCTCCGAGCAGTGTTGCTGAAGATAGTTTGTCTGAATTCCCTGAAATGGACGCTTTCAGAGCTCTTTTTGTCAGCAGCATCACTCTTAAGGTTTTTCTGCTTTGATCTTCCACTTTGTTTAATTCTATTACTTTTACTGCTTCTTTTTGCTGAGTTACCGTTTTTTTAAATTTGTTTCTTTTTTGCTTCTTTTTGCAGTTTCTCTTTCTGCTTCTCTGCTTTTTGCATTACTCCAATATGCTTAAGGTGATAAATTACTAACGGGGAGAAAAAAATTGCAGTCTGACATCTGTATTATCAAGTCTTTCTACTTTTGTGCAAACAAGGAGGAGCGTGCAGCAGAAGCAACAATCAAAAATGCAAATCTCTGATTCAAACTGAGGCGAGGAGATGCAGGATCACAGCTCGCTCACTTGGGGGTTAAGTAGTTGTTCTCTAAATGCATCTGGGATGGAAGGAGATTTAATCTGAGGTAAAGATTCTGAATAAAACTTGCAATTTTTCTTTTAGGCTCAGGGCAACTGAGGTTTTCCTGATTGAAATCAAACCAGAAGCAGCACACGGGCATGCTGGTGGATGCTTTGCTTCCCTCAGTGAAACCCTGAAGGCTTTTACAAAGAAGAAGAATGTGACTAATGCAGACTGAACACAGAATACTTCCACTTGACAGCAAGAGTAAATGTGACTCGTGGCCAGACGCCTGTGGATGTTTAATACAACATGGAAATGAGGGAAAATACTGCTGTCATTTAAGTGCGTTTGTACCTGTGATTTCATTTTTTTTATGTTTTAAAAAATGTCAAATCTGATGTCATGCTCCCTGCAGATGGAAGCAAAAAACTGAATGTCTAGCCAGTTATTAGTCAGACAGTCGGAACATCTGAGGTAGAAAATTCACATGATAGACAGACACAAAAACAAGCACACACACTTACTTTCCTCCCCAGTAGAGCTTCGTGGTGATCACCAAGCTGGATCTCCTGAGAGAGAGAGCAGAAAAAAAGTTGTTCTCAGTAGCAGGAGCATAAATTTGTGACTTTTGCTGCACAAGCCAGTGTAACGATTAAATTGTGAGACACTTTGTTCGTCTGCATCCTGCTGTGAGTAGTGTCAGATACATGCCGTCTTTTTTCCCCCCTCTCAAACGTAACTCATCAAGTTTGAGGACCAGCAGGGGAAGTCTCGTCTCAGAACTCTAACAAGAAAACTCCCACACTATCACATCCTTCATGCTTGAACTATCAATAATTCAAACACACCCAGAGTTGGAGGGAAAGCAGGCGAAGAACTGCGGCACAGACAGTGCATCAGTGTGCAAACGGTACTGATAATGTGCAAGCTGCCTCAGATAATGCCATGCCTAATGTCCACCTGACATCCAGGAGGTGCATGAATACTCCCTCTACCACTTCCATCTGTTTGTCTCACTATTCTGCTTTGCATGGTTTAGATTTGGCTCTAATTACCCCAGAAACAAGACATTTATCATCTGTAGGATAAAAATGATGGAAGCTGCAAGTAAAATAATAATCAGAAAAACTTCTCCTGAGACAAAAATAAATGTATTACTGCTTTAAGAGTGAAAAAAACCCAGAGGTTGATCTTAGAAATGTAGTTCTGTATCGACTGTTTCAGTTAGTGATGAATTTCTTGCTTTTAATTAATATAAGTTATTTTTTATGTCCACATTGCTAAAACAAGCCATGATGATTAGATCCGTTTTTGCACCATAATGTTAAATTTAGTGTTAATTTGCACACATCCCTGACTCTGACTGCTGTATGGTTTAGCATGGCCCCAAACAAAGGATGAGCATGTTTAGTAAGTAAGTACTAAAAAAAAGTCATTTAGAAGCTAAACTTGCTCTGAAAATAAATTCATTCTTTATGAGCATTTATGTTGTTTTAACCCAACTGAAAGCTCAGCCAGAACCTTAATGCAGCCAAACAACATTAGTTAACTTCTGTTTATTCATTGATTTCATTAAATATGAAATATTTCGTGCTTTTACTTTTGCAGGTTGTTAAAAACTCTTCAAATGAGACCAAAAAAAAAAAAGTCACTAAGTAGCAGCTTGTGTTTACAGCCTATTTAGATTCTTCATATTGTTCCAAAACAGACAAACCAGCCTCATTATAAGGGATGAAAAATGGTGTTTTGTCTGCGCTGGTTAAATCTCTGAAATATAGCCTTCAGTGTAATGCTGGGGAAAGATTGTGTCAATTTTTGTTGCTGTAAAATAAAACATGTAGGTTTTAATGTGACAGAGGTCAGTTTCAACTCACTCTTGGTTCACATCATGGTTTCTATCATTAAAATTTGAGCATATTATGGTTCTATAACTGTGTCTCAGAAATACAGATGAGATGTCCTTTGGCACCGACCACCAGGAGCTGAGAGTTTAATGAACAACCAGCAGAATCTGCATCAGCAGGCAGGAGAAGAGGTGCTGCTCAGCTGCCAAGCATTCGGTTTGACCCTCTGTGTCACAACCATAACTGAATGCTGCAGTTATTGCTAAAACTTATTCAATGCATCACTTCCTGAAGCCTCGCAAAGCAGCTTCATATGATGAAAACACGAAAGGACCAGGAGCGTCCAGCTCTGACCAGACTCTCATGTGGTCACTGAGACCCCGGGGTTGTCCTGACTCCAGATCCTGTGGGTTTAAGATGAATGGGGTGTGTTCATGCACATCCTGTTAAATCTGACTGGGATGTGGGGAGTTTCATGCCACCTCACTGCCTTGACCTTATTGTGTTTCTTGAGTCATATCTGTGCAGGTTTTTATGATAACAGACTCTTTGTCCGGCTGGGGAATGCTGCTGCCTTTAGAGCATGCTGGTGTGTGTGTGTGTGTGTGTGTGTGTGTGTGTGTGTGTGCAAGTGTGTGTTAAAGAGGAAAATTAACATCCTCATGAATGCAAGGTTACTAAGCAAAACATTGCATTTTAATGAGATGCCCAGAGTTGTTTATTTCACCTGAACCACAGCTGCCTCAAGTAGACATGCTTCGTTTTAATTTAGGTGTTTCAGCAGGTTCACATTATCCATCTTTTCCAATTAAATCAGGATAAAAGGAGGGAAAATTCAACTGTGAGATCAGTTCAGAGAAAATGTCACTTTGCCGAATGTCACTGATCTTAGACTTAAACGTATAATAGGTAATATTTATACAAATGATACTAAAAAGGAGTTTGGTACTCCACTGTAGGTCATGAAACAGAAAGTCAGGTCTGCATCCTTTCTTCTCTTCTATTTTGGGAGATGCAGGTCTCTGCAGCTGTTATTTTGTGGTTTGATAACCCATCCTTAACTTTTTAAAAATGTTATTGCACAGTACCTCCAGCACTTTTTCTTGATGATGTTTCCCAGGATTATCTCTGCTCTGTTGGGGGAAAAAGAAAAGAATTAAAGCATAGTTAGAGACAAAAAAACAAAAGCATCACAAATAGTATGCATGCATGAACATTATCTGCAACATCATCTACAGATACCCGATTAAAAACCAGAGGCAGAACAACATAAAGGCTAAATGACTGAATCGCACCAGCGACCTTGAAATTAGGATTCATCCCATCAGGGCTGGAACATGCAGCACATCATTCACCCAGATGATGACCAGGCAGGAGATTATACCGAGCAGTGAACATAAAAGAAAAGAGCCTCCAGTGATGAATGCAATTATCTAAACCACTCTAAAGACAGGTTCTTCTGGTTTCTGCATGCTGATGTGCATGATTCCTGCTTATTATCAGATGTCCTGTGAGGAAACAAAAGCAAAGTGGGAACACTCACTTCCCCCCGGAGTAAACCTCGGCCGTATCGAACAGGTTGACCCCGCTCTCGTAGGCGATGGTCATCAGCTGCTCTGCCACCTGACTCAGATTAGAGAAAAAAGCCTTCATGAGCGTCTGTCTGGTGGAACGAACTCCAGAAACTCAAACTGCACTTCAAAAAGCAAAAGAATTCCCAGAAGAAGGTGGAGGAATCATCACTACAAAGACTACACTGGCTGCTTGTTGATTAAAGTTGTTTACTGCACGATGTGGAGTTCTTTTTTCAAACTTTTCCTGACCCAGTTCATGAGGCTGTGTATCCAGAAAGCAAAGGGAAATAAGGTCAGATTATGATAAAACCATCCCTTTTCTGATTTTGTTTTAGTGATTTTGTTCATGTCTGTGTGCCAGTGGATCCCAGTGGTTATCAGTCATTGATGAGTTGTCCCCCATTCAGAATCCCCCAGACCCTCCACCCCTCCCTCCTCCTTCCTCATCCAAGGCCGAGTCAGGCCACTTGTCCTCCGGCGGTGAAGGATGAAACCCAACCACTTAGCCTTGGCGGAGCCGCCGGGCCTAACAACCTGCTGCGATGGTGGAAAATTGATAATCGAGTGAATCCTGTTCTGCTCACATCATTTTATATCAAGTACCAGTAAAGGGCCTCTGCAGGTTGTGAACTGCACATCAATTCACTGCTTCTAAAATAATGAGAGCCAACACTGGAGCTGTGACAGCTTACCTCATCAGAGATCTGACCTCCAAATGTTACCCACGTTCCTGTTGAAGGAAATGCCAGAAGTCAAATCTTTGGCACAATCACAAAACATACAGGACCTTCTGCATATAAAGCAAGGCTTTTAAAAAAAGTGCAATAATTAATACTTTGACATTTCTGACACGGACACGTGACAAAATGCCTCCTGCCCTGAAGCCATCACAGCCAAATGTCAGCTAAATGTGATCACGAGTTTAGGTTTAGCTGCATCGATACGTTTATCTCAAATCAGCACATTTAGAGAGGAAACAACGTTCTGCTACTCTTCTATGATTTGCTTTAACATGTTAAAAACTAGTTTGTAACATAGGGGTTTTCTTGCTTTGCTCAGTGAGTGTTTATATGTGAAAAAGCAGTGTGTGTTCATCTGTAAAAAGTAGGAAGAACAGTATTTTAATGACAATACAACAGATTATATCATGCATTCTTAATCATTAAGTGCTTTGCTCATCCATATATATTTAGATTTTTAGCCTATTTTATTTAATCAAGTTTCATTGATTAGTTTTGACATTTTTTTATTACTCAGTGTGAAAAGTTCACTCTAATAAAACACATTTAATCAAATAAACACTTTCCTAATTAAGTAAATAAACTCACATAGCATCTTCATTTCTCCTGCAGATCGTTTTGCATTTTTGCTGAAAATGTTAGAAACTATTTATTTGCCTTAACCTTTTTTCTGCAACTAAGTCTTGAGGTTTGAAAAGTATAGCTGGAAAACTTTGAATAAACATGCAACATTTTAAGTAAAACATCTCATCTCATTTAAATTCCTGTTATAAATTGCAACATATTTGTAATTATTAAAAAATGCATACTTTTATTACAATAAAATACACTCATGGGGCTACTAGCTGTTATATAGTTTGTTTCTTGAGATAATAAATTAATTTGGGGATTTATGTTGTTTGTGCAGATGCACACAGACTCTAAATGAATTAAGATGAATAGTTTTTGGTAAGGTTATTCCATGTTCTCAGAACATGTCCTAGGTAGCATGCTACCAGTAATGATAACTCATGGAAAACTTGGTAAATCTGTAACCAAATGTGCAGCAGTGAAGCAGCAGATTGGTGTAGGCGCAGCCTGAATTTTCCCAGCTGGCGATGGCCAAAACAAAATCTGCCTGATTCAAACACAAACTTTGTAGCTGTGATGACGGGTTCTTGAGTTTAGCATGATTTCTCTTTTGATCTTTTTGTCCTAGATGTTCAGTCATCTTTTTAAACGTTGCTACAAGAACAAAATCAGCAACGTGTCCAACTCCTGGCATTTATTAAGCACCAAAATGAGAAAGAATTGATTTTATGAAGCTTTCAGGGGAAAAAAAACAGATTAGATGTTTATCCAGAAATAATCACCCCAACAGCCACTACAGCTTATTAACAAACACAAAATGTCAATAATTCAGTCAATTTGAAAGACATTGAGCTTAAATTGCTTGCAGCTGAGAGTCGTTCACAGCACATAGTCTGGGTGTTAATAGATCATGTGAGATCTTGCAGTGTTGCACGATGAATAACATTATTTTCAAATCTTGGCCAAAATATTTTCTCAGCATCAGATAAACTTTAGTTTAAAACTAAAACTCCAACTTGTTTCTAACCAGATAAAACCTAAAAGCTGTTTCTTCTCCAGCCTGCTTTCAATCCAGACACTCTGAGAACCAACTGAGAATAAGCCCCCTAAATTAATTATTCATTACATCATATCAAGTTTAACTGATAAATTAATACTTTTAACTCTTTTGTTTCTTTCTTGGAGTGCATTGTCTTGTGTTTGTGATCTAATACTCTAATAAAACAAAGAAAGGGAAAAGCACTCGCTGTTTCGGTGTTAAATCTATACTTGGCACCGTTTCTACCTATACTGTCATGACTCCTCAGTGATGAAAGACTATCGACAGCAGAAATAATGAAAAAGAAGAGAAGGACTCTTGGAGGTAATGGCTCTCAAGCCAAGAAAATGTTCTTTATATTATTCAAATGGTTTCCTGTTTGCAGTTTGGAGCCAAGTTGGCTCCTAAACGGTGCGGTGGCTTAGCGAATGCTTAAAAATGTTGATTTTTAAAAAATATGTAAGTCACAGAATTTAATTGCGCAGTTAAAATGTCAAAGTACAAAAAAGCATGATATGAATGCCAAATAAATAAAGTTTTCGCTTCTTATTTCAACTGAGTTTTTCTCTTTGTGTTTGCATAAAGCCAGTGCAACACAGAATCAATGCTCAGCTCAAGGGCACAATGACAGAGAGGAGGTCTGCCAGCTTCAAAGCTGTAAAGTAATCCCTCTCAGCTGCTGAATGTTCTTCTTCTCTAATATTCTGCTGCAGCTCAGCATGCCACAGCTATGTCTTAGAGGAAAAAAAATCACTGTTAGAATGATTAACTGTTTCATTTTCACAGTGTTTGCGGTGTCAGGCCAACACGGCCTCATTTATTTGCCTTTTAAAGTTATTTTGTTGTTGTTTTTGTTGTTTATGGCAATGCTTCTCCAAGCAATTTGGCACACAGATGCATTTGTTGCAGGGAAAACGAAGCAAAAGTTTTAATAAATGAATCCAGAGGAATGAGAGAATTCCCCCTGTGGTGTGCATCGGATATGTGTGATAATAGAGCTGTTTGTTTGCTGAAAACACTCCCAGTGATTAAATATTAAAAGGGGAATTGTAAATGCTGTGCATTAGGTTGGTTTTTTTCTCTCTTGTGACATTCTAGCTAAATTAAAGATGCATGAACAGGATGAAATGATCATTTAAAGGCTCTCTGGTTCATGTGCAACTCTTGATGCTTCTGCAGGCAAATAAACCTGAAACAAACTACAACTGAGATGCACCTGGATGAATATGAAATCACAGCGAATTTGACAAATCTGATTAATTGCACTCACCGAGACCCAGACAGGAGACGCGTAACCCAGATTTCCCCAGGTTCCTACGAGAGAAATCAGCACTGGATCAGCACAAATCAAGATGTCATCACTCACATGTGATTCATATATTCTGGGTTGTTTCTAAAGCATATGTAACTAAATATAACAACATCAGAGCAGAAAAGGAGATTTACTGATGCTTTCAGTCACCTTTATCCTCCAAAATCATCAATCATAACTGAGAGAAAACAAGGAGAGAGAACAGCTGATTTATGGGGCTCTGAGGACGTATTTGTGAAAATCTTTTTGGTAAAACAATACTGTTTGCTTTGTAGCAGCAAGGCATTTGGTGCGGTGCGTTTTGACAGATGTTGCCCTTTGCTTCTGGCTCATCCTTCCTCACTTGACTGAATCCTATCCTTGTAGCATTTGACATCTTCCTGCAACAGGAAGCACATCAGTCCCGAGGCCTTCTGATGTTATTGTCTTTCCCACAAGATGCAGACAACTACACTCACGCCCCAGCTCTCATGTTGCATCAGGTCAAAGCCACTCAAGTTTTTTTTCACTCTCTTTGAGCTGACTTTTTAATCTATTAGGCATGCAATTTCATCCAACCCATAACAGGTCATTTACATCCAGCTGATATGCAGGAATCTAATAGAATCCTTTCAAATCTCATTAAAAACATGGAACTCCTCGCCACCTTTGACTCATTCCCTTTTTAGTTTTAGTATCTGTTGCACGTTACAATAAGTCCAACTCAGAGAAGAACTAATCTGAAGCAAGCTTTTAATTGCTTAACTCAGACTGCAGAGGAGTGTTCTCTCTGCAGCCGCCACAGGTGTCTGCTCACGACATGATGAACGTCGACAGGAGGTGAAAGAAAACTGCAACAAGGGGGGGATCCAGAAAACCACAAAAGCCAGCCGCCGACATCCAGTAGTGGAAACGATTATTTTCCAAGGGCAGAAGCCCCCACATGGAACCATTAACCAGCAGCAAAGCTCTTTATTTTGAGAGCTGAATGTGAAAAGAAACAACCTCCAATTACGGTCTGGGGATTGTGCCTTCTGCTCAGCTTTGCAGGCGTTCACTCATTACAATAAATGAGGCTGTAAAAAATGACAGAAGTCATTTTCCGTGGCCTGAAAACTCAGCCTGTAGAGATGAAGGCGAACTAATTCAAGGCCTGAGCAGCCTAACGGCGCGCTCAGCCGATTCAATTAATCGTCCAGAAAAAAAGAAGACACACGAAGTCAGTTTGACTGAGCTGTCAAGGCAGAGGAGTAAAACCTATAAATGAAAGGATTTATACACGATGTCTAAGTGAGTAATTAGGACACCAGTAACAGCTCGACACGATGAGGCCTATCTCACCGGGATGTGCTCGCTCTAATACGGTGGAGCGAGGAGTTTGGATATTGTCTCCTCCGTTTCTCTGATGTATTATTGAATGTGAGCTCTGATCCATGAAAGTATGAGGAGGAGGAGGAGGGAAGGGTTAGGAGTGTGTGTGGGGTATGATTGGGATTTATATCAAGGATGTTAAGAATTTTTTTTCCAGCTGCAATCTCAAAATGCCTCAAAACATAAAGCTGCAAACATATTTGCTTTTTTGGTCTTTATTGATTCAGCCATTGTGTTTGGAGCGTGGTTCCTCGAAGCACAACGATAAACAAGACGGTCGATAATAAAGTGAAAGCGGGAAAAAATAAGTTTTTGAAGCAATTTTGTGTCTGAATTTCCTCCTTTAAGCTAATCATGTTGTGTTTGTGTGCAGCTTTAAACGCATGGGCTTTTCTTCTTGACAAGAGGAAAAACAAAAACCTCGCTGATGTTCATTAGAAGAGGAGAAGCTGAATCGCTTTTGTGTTGTTGTTGTTTTCAGGGAGTCAAGAAGCAGCAGCATCCTCTTGATTATTAACCCACAAAGCTTGTAGGACATTAACGGCTCAGTCCAGCACATTGTCAAAGAAGCTAATGAGTCTCTTGTTTTCCTGTTTTTAATCTGCAATAAAAAAGTGGGGAAAAGTTGGATTCTCTGTTTCAGACAGAAAGAAAAGCAGCTTTTTAAGGATGCAGCTTTACCTCAGATTTGACCTTATTAATATAAACAAAAAGATAAATAAAATAAGGCTATTTGTATGTGCAAAGACATTAAAACCACTCTGTGAGAGCAGAGAGTGGCTCAGCCCCTTGGATGGTAGCCAAAAAAAGCTTTAAAGTAAAACAGACAAATGAGTCATTTGACGACGCCCCCTCACACAAACTTGTCACCATTTGTGAAGATCCTCGCAAGATGCGACTCGATGCACTTCTATTCTAAGTGGATTTGAGATATTATGCTCACTATTGGGTGTAAATCTCAGGGAAAATGGCCTTGAAAGAAACATCTTTTATTTCCTGGAAAACTCTCGCAGCACATCCCTCCTTATAATTTATTTTCTGAAACTGAATCATCATCAATATAGTCAGGAAGGTTATGACGCAATAGAGCTTGTCGCTCATGAGGAGCAAGTCCACATGAGCAAACGCTGATGGGTAAAGACATTAGGCACCCACCTCGTGGTTCCCACCAATCTCACTATGGCAACGTGGTTTTCAAAATGATTCACTACAGGACGATTAATTTAAAAAACAAAACTAGAATATAAAACAAAGAAAAACTTGTATGAAGGTAGAGCTGCAGAGGAAGACGATGAGGAAGAGGTTGAGACACTTGCAACAGACGTAAGCTTGCAGAGCTGCAAATTGAAGCCGTAAGACTAAGAGGACACCTTCTAAAGATAAAAAAAATAATTCAGACAGAATGGGAAATAGGAAATGACAGTCAGCTCCCTGCAGCGCCCTGCACAGTGCACATGTTTGTTTAGTGTGTGTGTGTGTGTGTGTGAGTGTGTGTGTGATAAAGAGCCACAGTGTGCACATGATTTTATGTTTTGCTTTCCACAGGGTCAAAGCAGACAATGTCAGTTTGTCTTTTTTCATATTATTATCCTGCAAGATGTTTATTTCCTGTAACTTAAACACACATTAGTCAACTTCATCTGAGGGAGATGTGTGATTAGGATGCCTTTTGGTTGACATTGTGTGTGGATTTGAAAAGATTTTATTTAGTTTGGTGATGAATTTTACAGTGGAAATTTAGAGCCATTTAGAAAACATAAGATCAATCTAGATGTTTGGAGGTGGGCATGTGTTTGAAAATGTTCTCGTGAAGGATTGAAGGAAGTTCCTTCAAAAGCACAACTTTCGACATAAAAGGATTTAATTAAATGTCTCTTTTTTATACAGTTCATTCAGTAAAAATTCACCCGGAGCAAGAAAATAAAGGCAGTTGGGTTCAAGACACATGAGGTTCTGGCTAGTCTAGAAACAACCTTACACTTTTTTCAAAAAACATTTTGTGACTACAAAATGGAATTTTAATACTTTTCTTGATATTTTTACTTTTTTCAGGAACTAGTTTTATGAGCTTATTCTTGAAATAGCGCGTCAACCTTTTCCTGACTTTTTATGCTTAAAAGCCTTGACGCTTCACCCTTACTTCTTCCCAGTGATCCGTCTATACACCCTTATAGATTTTGAAGAAAGCAAACTAGCAAATAAAACAAATATAAAACCACACATTCTAATAATCTGGTGACATTAACAGAAAATGCACTCTGAAAATCAACATCCGATGACAGGAAAACTTGTGCTACTGATTTTTAAACTCAGCTCAGCCAGTGAGCACTCTTTTGCTCATTAGACTCATAGGATTACACATGCAGCAAGGCTTCTTTTCCGTTTTATCGGCTCCAATTATCTTCCTGCTTCCAGTCTGTTTGGAGGCCAATGAGGAAGAAAAAGACAAAGCATCCACAATGCATTGCTTTAAATAAACCAATATGCTCACTGAGAGCAACTTTACTTTTGACCTTTAATTAAAACGTGATCGGTTTGTGCAACTTCCGGGCATTTTAACTAGGAGCCTGTGCAGTGTTTATCCTCGGGGGCCTGTTTGGTCTTTAGGCAGAGTTGAACTGCATCCTGCAGGGTTCCTGTTGTGCAACATCGCTGGCTCATATTATTAGAAATTCACAGAGCAGCTGAGACAAGCTCTGAAGTTAATGGTGCTGGGACATGAAATGCATTTATTTTATCAAAGGCTGATGGA
Organism: Callopanchax toddi; assembly: GCA_006937965.1. NCBI lineage: Eukaryota > Metazoa > Chordata > Actinopteri > Cyprinodontiformes > Nothobranchiidae > Callopanchax > Callopanchax toddi. The sequence continues at coordinate 64,152 of SSNR01000216.1, forward strand.
GACGAGGGGAAACACGCTGCCAAACGACGCGTCTCAGAGGAAAAGCACCATAATCGGCTCCGCCAGGGCAGACATGCATGAAGTCATGCAAACTCACACACATGAATCGGCATTCCTGCACACATGCTCCCTCCAAATTCACTATAAAATAAATAAAATGCACGAGGAATATAATAAAAACACATCAACCAACATTTGATCATTTAGATCTAATGCTGTTATGGTCAGAGCTGCTTGTAAAACCTGCAGGGTTACTCATTTGATTAATTTGTAAGAAAATAAAGAGAATTTCTTGCTGATTTTCTGCTTAAAATGTGCAAAAACCACATAATTGAAAATAGCAACGAAGTGACATAAACTCTTTTTGCAACAACGTTATTGTACTGATCATTAAGAGTTTTAATAATCAGACTCTTGATGCCTCAGCAAAAAAGAAAAAAGAGAGAGAGAGATTTAGAGAAAATTAGAATGCTTAGCAAAACTCCCTTCCACTTGTATTTTCCCAGTGAGGCCAGATGGTTCATTGGTTTATTAAACAGAGGGACTCAATGGGGGGAAATATTAACATTAATTAAAACGATAAGGGTAGAGGCACAGCACACGTCCAGGAAAGCAAGAAGGATTTTCTCTCTGAGGCTAATTACAGAAACTACAAGTCTGAAACTTTCATTCATCTCAGTCGCCTACAAACAGCGTAACAAACCTCCTAAATGATCAGCGTGAACCACATTTTCTGGCTGTTGCTTTTGCAGAAAAAACACCTAATGTAGCTGTTTCATGCATTGCTCACACACTGTCAACACACACACGTATAGAGAGCTTGCAGGCTTGCTCTCTGCTGGTTGCTGATAAGCTTACATCTGAAGGAATCAACAGAAGGGCTTTTTGCATGTCCATCTGCAGTGCGACTCTAAACCATCCAGGCAGAACCTTCCCCAAACCTCCTGGACTGTCAAAAGGCCTTCTGCTGCTTAGTGGCTACTAACAACTTCAATCCAGGCCAACAGCATCTCTCTAATGAAAACTAACAATGACCTGGGCTTTGTGGGCTTGTTAGGGGAAAGAACTGATCGAGCATCTTTGAAAGGTTTCAACCGGGGGACTCCGCAATTACAAGTACACTATATTTGGATCGCCATGACAACTAAAATGCTGGAGGTGGAGGTATTATTAGTTTAGAACCGCAGTGCACTTTAGATTTTCTGCTCCAACTTGTTACGCCTTCAGATGTTCCCAGTGTGAAACCTCGATGCCGTGCACATCAAACACACACTCACACCTAAAGTAGCGTGCCGATGCATTCGCCCACAACTGCTCTCATCTTAGAGGAAAAACCTCTGTGTGATACGAGCGGAGAAAACTTCAAAGAAATTGTACGAGACGGATTTAGTCGTGGACTTGGCTTCGCTTCAAGAGGAAGAAATTCCCTGTCAGGTGTGATCCAAAGTTACACGAGTACGTACTGTAGAAGCTTTGAGTCGGATGTTCAGAGTACTGTACGATGTTGATTTCTCTGTGCTGAAACTGGGTTGTTGTGCTAAAAGGTTTGGAGCAAGTTTTGATATTCAAAACTCCCCACAGGCTTAAGGAGATGAAATAAGGAAGGATTACTTTCCAAGAAAAGAAATAAAAATGTGGTAAATGATACAACAGGAGTCAACAGGCTTCTATAGTGCCGAGAACAGATCAAAGATGGCCATATTATTGTTGTCATGGAAACAAGATAATATTGTGTGACAAGCAGCAGACACCTATCACGGTTTAGCCACTTTGCATCAAATCTGCATATTCTGCTAATTGCCTCTAACAGAGCAGATTTTCTTAAGCCTTCTCTTTGTTCCTTCTTTCTAACTTCATCCCTTCCCATCATCCTCTCTGGTCCGTCCTGATCCTGACATGGTGAACGGTGATGTCACCCTCTTCAAAAGTGACGGTTTAGCTCCTGCGGTCTGGGTTAAGAGCCCACTCAGCCAGATAAGAGAGCATTGTTTACTTGGCCTGTCTTTGGTCCAACTCCCACACAGACACACGCAGAGAGCTCCGCCGCCCGCACTGCACAGCTTTACTGTCACACTTTCCAGAATGTGCTGGTTGTGGTAAGTTATTAAGTACTGTGTGCGGCATAGCTGGATAATTAAACCAAGACCTTAAAGATTAAAGCTGCAAATGCTTGTTTTCACTTGAATATGCCGTTAGTGTGAGCTGCACGGTGGAGCAGATGGTTAGCACCGTAGCCTCGTGGTGAGAGGGTCCTGCATTTGACTTTCTATGTGGAGTTTGCATGTTCTCCCCTGTGCATGTGTGGGTTTTCTTTGGGTGCAGACCAAAACACATGCATGGTAGGTTAATTGGAAACTGTGGACTGGCACTACATGAGCATAAATAGTTGTTGGTGTGTGTTTGTGTGTGTGCTAAGACTGCCTAAAGAACGGAACTTTTTTCTGAGGTTTTCCCATGTTTTAATGTGCTCTGATATAAATGCAG
>SSNR01000216.1:74764-126862 GCA_006937965.1 Callopanchax toddi
CATAGCTGGATAATTAAACCAAGACCTTAAAGATTAAAGCTGCAAATGCTTGTTTTCACTTGAATATGCCGTTAGTGTGAGCTGCACGGTGGAGCAGATGGTTAGCACCGTAGCCTCGTGGTGAGAGGGTCCTGCATTTGACTTTCTATGTGGAGTTTGCATGTTCTCCCCTGTGCATGTGTGGGTTTTCTTTGGGTGCAGACCAAAACACATGCATGGTAGGTTAATTGGAAACTGTGGACTGGCACTACATGAGCATAAATAGTTGTTGGTGTGTGTTTGTGTGTGTGCTAAGACTGCCTAAAGAACGGAACTTTTTTCTGAGGTTTTCCCATGTTTTAATGTGCTCTGATATAAATGCAGTTTAGAAAAATGTCAGTTTTTTTCTCTTTCTTTGCACAAACACATTCAAATACACATCATCCCACTCATCACCTGCCACTACTCATGCATTTTCTTTCCTTTTTAACCATTTACTCATTTGCCACACTTTTTCCATTTCAGCTCGCCACCTGCACACCTGCTCCTTTATTTACGTACCGGTACTTCATGCCGGTCAGCTTGGCCGTGGACTCCTTGAGGTTGTGGTGGTAGCGGTGGGTGAAGGAGCCCAGGCTGCGAGCGATCAGAGCCACGGTACGGAAGCGGGCGCGGGCATGGCTGGTGGTGTTGGGGCTGGTGGCGTTCTGCTTGCTGTGCTCCCCGTTGCGTGGGGCCTTCAGGCCGTGATCCGTACATGCAAAGGACACTTGCATGGCTCCTGGCAAAGTCCACTATTCGCTCCAAAGACAAATCAAGACTTTATTTATGTCCTGAAACCACTCAAGGTTCAGTGTTTTCTTTCTGTGGAACTTTGATTGTCTACTCCTTCTTGTTATGTGAAGTCGAACGTGAGACCAGGCCAGTCCTGCCTACGTCTGCTGGATCTCATATGGAAATCACAGTCAATAGTGATGAAGTCAAGTGATTATTTACTTTCTTTGTGAGAAAAGAATCTCAAACTTATGCCACATTTGGACATATCAGCCGTGCAGTTTTGGTGAGCGTACGCAGAGCTGGGATGAAGATCCTGAGCTGATCTGACTGCACCTGAAAATCAGAAAGAGGATGGAGATGGAAGAAAATGGATGAAGAAGAAGAAGCACTTAATGAGTTGCTTAGAGAGTGGTCCAACAGAGAATACGTCACTGAAGAGAAAAAAAAAATCTTGCCAAACCAAAAAAACATCATGCAAAAAGCTGTTTTTTCCCAGTTTTACGCCTCCTGCTCACATCTCTAAGCTTCTTCCACGTGGCGAATGAGTTCAACTGTGTCCCAGTTTTTCTTGTCTCTGTCGGTATTTTTCTCCTTTTCACCTGTCTTGTGATATTTCCTTCACTTCTTTGGAAATATTTTCCACTTGACAAACTCAAACGTGGGCTCATCTTCTCTGATTCTGCACTGTTTTTGTTTAGTTCATCTTTAGCGCTGAATATTTCTCATGTTTAGTCAAGGTGCCACGAGCGGTGGCTGTCAGAGGAGTTGTTCTTGCCCTCCAATCACCGCTAAGCCTTTTAGTCAAACACCCGGAGCGCAGAAAGTGATGCTGCACCACCACATTTGACTGTAGACATGCACATGCACATCATCGCCCGCACTCATGTCACACATCTCAAGAAGAAGGTCATGCTTTTGCAGACTAAATCTGTACATGCACAAATGTTTTCTGGCTAATAGATGCATTTGCTTCTAGAGACACACAAGAAACAAATCTTAACTAACGCGAGTGTTCTTACACGGTCTGCGAGAAAGATGCACGAGGCAGGATTGACTGACTCCCATACAAGTTTGAGAAGGATCAATCTGTGTTTACAAGAAGATCATGGGTCCCGTACGGATCTGCATCCCAGCAGAAGCAGAGTGTCCTTCAGAAAAGAAAAAAAAAAGAAAAGCCTTGTCCTGTCTCCAAATTCCTTTTTTATGATCCCTGGCTTTGCAGCAAGAGAGCTCTGTTTGATAAAGGGACCTTGAAAATATGATGGACAAGCAGAAAGGAGGAGGATGAGAAAGGAGGATGCATGGCACCTCACTTCAGAGAGACAGATGTGGTGAGGAGGCGAGGAGCAGCGAATGCTGAACGCAGAGAGAGAGAGAGAGAAAGAGACTGAGTGAGGGGAAGACTCTGAGCGTACAGGCGACTGGCTCTGACTGAGCGCCTGAACGAACTGCAGTGTTTTACACCATGGTGCCACGCAGAGGAAGAGAGAGAGAGTGAGAGAGAGAACTGAGCTGATGTGACTTGATCTATGTGTGTGTTCTCTTGCTTACAGATATCCACCTCAGGCAGTGTGTCCAGGTGGCAGAAGCGGGTTAATTACATGTTTTCACTGGGATGCTTCTACTTTTTGCGCATGCCTTCTTCACAATGCAGCTTTAATCACTAAATAATCACTCAAATTCTCATTTAAGACCTGCAAAAAATAGCACAGCAGCAGCACGTGTTTTGTCCTGTGAGAAATTATAACTCGGAAACCCCCTACAGCTGTGCATAAACTCAGAGCAGATGTTGACTACAGATAAGTTAAAGCGGTATGGCGCAATAAAGCATAAAAACCACTGAGCGGAGCAGCGCCTCACTTTCCTCTCCCATGTAGCAGTAATGTGACAATGCCAGATCTCATGGTCCATTGAACATCCACACACCTCCAGGCCAGCGCGGCTTTATTTAGAGCATTGGGATGGTGTTTGATAAGCGTAGAAACTTCAGTTCAGGAAGGCTGTTGTTGTCTTAAAAAGCCTAATTTATGTTCATAATTGCATGTTGCAGGTTGTTTAGTCCAGATAACCTATTGTGCATTGGATTGTATGTGTTTTTATGCATTTTAAATAAACCTGCATAAACTTGGAGCAAGAACCAGCTAAGATATGCAGGATGGGATTCCTCAAGGACTGGAGCTGGTGACCCTTGATCTATAACACAGAGGATAATGGCCTTCAGGGACCAGAACTGGACACGATTCATAAAATATTCTGAGTGAATGATGGTTGATTGGAAACAGGTGGCAGAAAACAGAACCGAGATAATTAACAGGTGCAGATAAAACCGGAAGCAGAAAAGGGGGAGAAGAAATAATCATCTAAATTTCAAAATAAAACAGGAATTGAAAAAAAAAATGCTGACTACAATAATCAAAACAGTCCTTAAATACTATAGCAAACCTGAAACCATCACCGTGATACAGTATTTAAACTGTTTGTTTTATGTGATTATTCAAGCTTCTAGATCTTTAACATCCTATCTGTTTGAAGAATATCTGTCACCAAAATGACCCAGAGCTCAGATGAAATAGTCACTTATTAATTGGCTGAATTATAGTGAGATTACACTTCTTTTATTGGGGGACAAACTCCTCAATTTGGTGAAACTTTTGTGTTTCCTACAAATACATTAAAAAACAAAACCTTTAAAAAGTGAACATTTTTGGAGGAGAAACTACAAATTTTCAGTCTGGATCAAAACTTCTAGTTTGCCCTGAACTGTTCCTTTAATGTGTTCATGTGTTTGATTTCCATGTTTTTCACAGAAACACTCTTAGATTCTAGTAGGATTTGTTCCGCTTTGTTGTTTTAAGCAGAAACCTCACATAAAATGATCCCAATCCAAACAGAGGAGGCTTATATCTTGATTTAAGCCCTAATAAGATGTAAAAGTGTGTCCTAAAATGGAACTCGACAGAGCTGTTTGTCACTAGTTATCATCAACACGGGCGCTTTGTTGGATTTGGAGGTTTTGAAGTCTCAAAGCTGAAGAGGAAATAACTCCAAACATATCATCAAGGGTGTTTCTGCAGACTGTGGAAAACTCCCTCCAGGGGTCTCTGCAAACTGTTCCTCACCACTGTTTGCATCCTCGGGACGTGAAACTCATCCTAATGTGGAGATTTGCTTATGCCTCTTTAAATCCCACAAACTTGTTAGGAAACTTGAAAGAAGCAGCATCGTCTTAGGCATGCTTCCACTTTAACATGAGTTACAGCTCCTCAGCCTGCAGCTAACCCTGTTTTAGCCTGACCATGTAGGACTCTGGAGATGTAACTGCATGAAGCTGCAAAACACCTCTAACGTCACAAACAGCTCCAAGGCTTCCTTTTGATGATCCAATTTAACCATTAAGACACAGAAATATTAATCTGAAAACTCAGATGGAGCTCCTATAAACTTAGAAATATCAGATATGGATTTTACATTCAGGGATCTGTGACAGCTTTACCCTGGAGCAACCCACTCTGCTTTAATAACGCTATTATAAACCTTCAGTAACTCTGACACACAAGCAGCCATGAGGTGAGCGTGCACCTTCTGCCATGATGCTGCAGAAAAATGTGACTGATGAATTCCTTTGTGAGGAAACCTCACCCCCAACAGGTAGAGCATCTGTCGCTTGATGGCACCGCCTGTGGCTCCCCAAAATGATGCATCAATATATAGCAACAGCAGTGCTCGAAAAAAAAAACCTCCAGTATTTCCTGTCACGTAATTACAGCCCTGTAAAACGTCAGTGTCACTGCTGCAGCAGCTCTACACCTCTACTCCACATGCACCTCTCCATTCTCTTGCTTTTTTCTCGTTCTTTTCTCAACATCATCACAATAACCCTCCAGTCCAAGTTCGCTAACCTTCCTCTGAACTACTGATTAGACCAGCAGTTCAGCTCATTGTGATGCACTGTGCACATGGAGCTCTGCAGAGAAGGAGTTTGATTTGTCCCAATAACGGCTCGGTCCAGCAATAAAGCTGTATTTTTACTTTGTGGAACAGATTGAACAGGCGGACTCTGAGTCAGGTGTATGAGGACTGAATACTTGATGAGGTTTTTGACGGCAGAGGAAAGGGCAACCATCCGTCTGCTTCAAAACCGTCACTTCTGTCGTCGGGTTTCTGTCACTTTGAATCTACGACAATGGCTCTGAGAAAAGCTGACATCTTTTATGTGCCAGACCCTACAGATGCATCCTGTCATGCATCTGTTCAGCAGGAATACCTCCTCATGGTTGGAGGGAAGGGAATGCAGGGTCATTTATTTCCAACTGGTTGACGCCTGGACTCTGACTGACCACTGCAGCATCATACATATCTTCCTTTTCAGCTGTTGATGCTTTGCTTTAGGTCATTGTCCTGTGTGACACAGTTTCAGCCGAGCTGCAGCTCATGAACAGATGGACTCAGATTTGACTGGAATAGTTGATTAACAGTGAAGGTCATAGCAACTTTCTTATTTTCAGTATTTTGCACCTCAGTTTGTATTTTTGAGTCATAAACCTCTAAACATGTATGTGTTGTTCATTCAAAGTGGTACTCAGATCATTTAAGGACTACTTTTATAATATCTTGACAAACAAATAACCACTATTCTAAAACTTACATCATATACATTAATTTGATCATTTTTTAAACTCTGTAGTACTTGTTGCAAGCATTTCCACTTAATAAAATCAAGATCTTCCAGTAATGTGTGAAAAAAGCAACGTATCCTACAAACCTTTGCATCAGCTCATCAAAAACTGATGAAAAGATTGACCAGGATCTACCTGATCCAGTCACCAAAATAAAACACCACTGCTTTTAGAGTTCACTGAAATGATGTGATCTCAAGGTTTGTGAATCTGAAGCGTTTGGACTCATAAATAGACTCATATTCTAAGCTGAAATTAGTTTGAATCATTAAATGAACTCAAAAGTCAAGTAAATAAAAATGACATAAGCCTTTAATGTTTGCTAAAATATAAAAAGGTTATATTTTACTCTGCATTTACTCTGATTTTCTTTTTCAAAAAGTAATATATCTGGTTCGAAAGCAAGGATAAAGCTCTTTGGAAATGTTTGCCTAACAGCAACCAAATGCTAACACAAGCACCAGTAATTCAAAAACTACATAACAGACAACAAAACATCTCTAACTAATTATTTGATCATTTTCTGCTCAGTAATTAAATTATTCAGCGTAACGACACAAAGCTGAAAACTCTCACTTCATTTAATACAACAGATTATTGTGATAATCCGTCTGATTGGGGCCTGTTGTGTTTTTAACAGGAGAATAAATGAGTCTCTCTCAGAAGGGTTCATACAAGTAATGAAAGCATTAGGCTTTCATTGGCTTCCAGTCATTCCTAACTGAAGAGAATCGATAAACAGGCTTTAGTTTATTCATATTGGGGGTGTAAAATAATCCATACATGCTGATAAAAACACCACCACATGCATGAATGTAAAGTTGATTCAGGAAATGAGGAACTCGCTCTCCTTAAAGGCTTTTGTTGCACTAGAATAATGGAGGGTTCAGCTTTACCTTAGCATGCAGCATCTATTAAAAACATGTTTCTGTCCCCTGTGCAGAACAGCATCCTACCTGTAGCCCATGCTGTCATCAGCATCAGCAGTCCTCTGAAAGAAATGAGTGTGTGCATGAAGAAGTTCCTCCGCGCTCTGCTGCTCTTGAGGTGTGCTGGCTTCAAAACTTCCTGGAAGACAGCTGGTGGGGCTCGAGATGCTCAGCCTGGCTCCTGCCCCCTGCCTCTGCTGGATGGAACTAGGGCAGCGATTCAGCCTCGGCCCCCCTCTCTGCCTGGACACGGGGATCTCGCTGCAGGCTGCCTTGAGGTACATGCTTCAGACGAGCTTATAGGGCCCTTTCTTTAGTTTGCAAATCCCCTTCTAAATACCAAGTCCTTCATATGTCCCTTTATGTAAGTACAATACAATCCCTGTCATGTGAGACAACATATCTGTATTTGTGCTTCTGCTATGCCGCTGGACTAATGGTGTGATTTAGAGTATTATCCTGACACAATTTGCACGTATCAAATCAAACACATGCACTAAACACAAAGCCAGAACAACAAACACACAAATAAACTTGACCCACAAACATTATGAGGGGATATAGCAGCGAGGAGGTCAGGAACAGCTCAGTGTACCATACCTGGGATGCCAACTTTATTCTTAGATGGCTGACAAAATAAAAGACAAAGGCAGCTTTGGTTTGACCTCCAGCCAAGGCCAGCTAGAGACGTCCGCTGGTCTGTAATGGAAGCTGATCAAAGCCTCAGGGATATTTCTGTCTGCCTGTTAGAAATATCTCACGATACACCTGTTGGACACACAGCCAACTCAAAATGTGATACACCAATGTGTTCTCCCTCATGTGATTTATGATACGATGACAGAAACTCAGCTGAAAGTATTTCATTGACATTCAGGTCCAGTGTGAACACACGTATTAGGATCAGGTCTGAATGTCTTGATCTTTGGCTCAGTTTGGAGTTTTATCAGTTGTTGATAGGGTACGTTTGGTTTCTATGGATGGGTTTATATGAACATTTGACCGGAGGTGGGGCAGGACCCAGCTTAGAACCTTGATGTTGATCCAAGTCCAGACATGGACTCAGTCAGAGGCGACAATGAGTCTGTTGAAAAGTTACAATACATGAGACGATGCACGACTAACTTTATCACCACGGAGCAGCTGTCACTAAAAAATACAGATCAAATTTCTAATTCAGTTCAAGAAATTACTCTATCACCAAGACTTATGGAGATTTACGGCTTTTGTTGTCATAGAAACGCTGGCCCCAGGTAAAAGGTGAGGGCCAGAATGAAGAAAGTGGAGATATTAAAGATTTTTAATGACATTTAAAGATAAACTGTTGCTGTTAATAGTCTGTTGATCAAAGTTAACTAGTAAAAAACAAAATTTTTTCCTTAAATTTTTAAGGTGATACAGCCTAATATTTGTACAGCATTTCTAAAGGCATTTTAAAGTATTTCTTTAGACATCGGCTGCCACTGATTTGATTTTTTTTTTGCCATTTTCTGACCTCATAACTCCTGAATCTCACCTCAGACGCTTCAGTCTTCATCTACTGGAATCTGCCCTCTTTTCCAGAGATTAATGGGTAGCATTCACATTTACAGCCTCATGTCAAACCCACACTCTGTCAAAATCCTCTATTCAAGTCCTTAGTGTTTCCTCCAGAAGGCTTTTTTACCTGACCTGCTCCGTCCTTCCTGCTTCATCTGTTATTGTTTTCCCAAAACTTATCACAAGTTTGTTGATCATTTAAAAGCAATGATGTGGATAGTATTAGTATTTTGTAGTTGTAAAAGACAAATTTATTTGTACAGAGAAAACCCTGCACTAAAATTCAAACATAACCTATTATTTTTGTTAGTAGTACCTGACTGCCCTCTTGTGGACAGAAACTGTACTTCTGCCAGCTCACAGGACTTCCGTTACTATTTTACATCTTTATTTTAAGCCTGAAGACACTGATAAAGCTAAAACAGTATCTATTTTTTATTTTTCTGTAACTCAAAGCTTTCCTGAGACACACCCACACAAACCAACAGGTCCACCATCATCACTCATTCACAGACCTGAGAGAGTTTTTGATTTTCTTGTGCTGAAAATGATGGTGATGTTGGAGAGTGTGTGGGAGCAGAGAGCACCTCTGGATCTTCTGTGTCCTCCCACTCAGTGAGCAGTGAGAGACAGAAACGGAGCATTTGGTCTATTTCAGTCCCTGATATGTGAGGTCTTTTCTTCACTGTTCCCTCCAAGACTACAGTGACTCACACTCAGTGTGACTTCCGCTGAAAGCAAGTGATGCTGCTTGAAAATCAAACACCAAAAGTGGAATGCAAATGCCTAAACTTCCTGTCAACGACTGATCATAAAAATGACTCAGTATTTTCTGCAAACAAGTTCAGATTTTCTGTGTTATTATCCCTTCCTTTCTTTCTTGTTGTCCTAAATTTAAAGATATTGGATCTTTAAAAAACTATCAAATCATTAAAAAACACTGCAGTCAAAATCTTAAAATTGTAAAAATCATTGAAGAGGTGTTTGGAACATCTTCAATGAAAAATATGTTATGAAATGATTTGAACAAAAATGGATTCATGCAAAATCTGACCACACTCCCCTCATCCATCAAAGCAGTTCTCATTCAGAGCTGCTTAAATAAACAGACACCACAACTTGGTTGGTTTGTGCAGCAGATAATTTTATAAATAAAAGCGTTACTGCTTCCTGAAAAGGCATTTGATAAGGTTGAGGACTGTGTTCATGAGATGTTTTGATCATGAGTGCACATTTGAGAGGTCAAACACTACTGTAGCAGAAAGCCTGGCTTAAAGTTATCCCAAAGGTGTTCCATTGGGTTCAGGGCAGGACTCTACCAGTCATTCAAGTTCCTCCACCTTGTATTTTTTGGAACACCTGACTGAACGTATTGATTTGGAGGGGTGTTCCACTTTTTGGCAATATAGTTTAAATGACTAATATGATAAATATCTCTCACATTATTTTAGAAAGATAAAATCTAGTCCATGCCTGGACTTTTGTTCACAAGAGCCTCTACAAACATGCCAGGCACTTCATTACTCACTGCTGAGTACCCTCACATTCCATGTATCCCATGAGGCTTGGCTCAAGAGGGAAGGGCGGTTGTTCACTGATCAGAAGGCGAACAGTTTGATCCAAAAGCCACATGGTGAAGTATTCTTTGGCAAGATATTAAACCCCAAATGTCTTCCCCTGCATGCTGCACATCCCCCTGAACCCAGGGACTGGTTAAGGAATTTCCCCAAGTGGATCAATAAGAGATCTGTTATTAGATCTAATTTAAGATCTGTAGGAGTACCTAGGCTGCAGTGTTTCTCACTAAGACAAGTGCCCAGGAATCAGAATCTCCCTCTAAGTCCAAGACCAACAGTCAGACATATTCCTGAGTTCAGCAGAGTAATCAGTACATCAGGTATTTATCCCCTTTGAGATTTCTTCTCTTTCTGCTGACTCGTCACACTTAAATGTTTCAGATCAGCCAAAAAAAAAAAAAATCAAATTTCAGACAAAGGTAACCTGAATACAAGATGCAGTTTTCAAATGATGATTTAATTTAATAAAGTGAAAAAGCTATCCAAACCAACCTGGCCCTATGTGAAAAAGTAACCCCTCTTTGTTAAATCATGAATTGAACAATATCAGAGTTTAGTTCCACTAGTCACAACCAGGCTTGATTCAGATCTGTAGAATTAATAAGTCACTTCAACAGAATGTCTGACAACATAAAGTAGAATCAAAGATCTCAAAAAGCAACACATCATGTCCTGTTGTGAAGGAATGTAAGAATAAAAGAACCTCTAAAGTGCTGCAGGCCTCACTTTAAAGTCTAGGTCTAAAGACATGTCACTAGTAAATCCACAAGTATGAGGACACTTTCTTAGTTTCTGTCAGAACCTCTGCAGGAATCTCACTACAGCCTGGATTCATCCAAAGCCTCCAAGACCACTACACCAGTCCTGAGGACTACAGACGTCCCTTCAGAGAATGAGATAACTAACTTGTTGCTCGTCTACAATAGTTTTAAGCAAGATAAATGCACAAATACAAATATGCCACAGAAAGTGTAACTAATTGGTTATGCAGGTTGGGTTACGATTATTTACTTAGCTGCTCATGTCTGCCCTCTTGTGGACAGATATAAGGCAGTAGTCATGTTCAACGAAGAATTCAGTTTCATTTCCTTACTCCACATCTAAATAACTGCTAGGTTTCTTAAGAAAGTCCTTAACCACCTAATAACAAATGATGATAAATGAAGGTTTTTGCCTGTAAACTCAGAGACAAGCCTGGCAGCCTCAGCCATCATTCATTCACAGGTCCAAGTGTACTAGTACATGGGCTGAAAATGGAGACAAGGTGTTGATGAATGTGGGGGAGCTGAGAGCACCTCTGTGTCTGCAGAGTCCTCCTACTCAGCGAGCAACATGGAGGCAGAGTGTTTATTCTATTCTGGTCCCTGGAAATGTGAGGTCTTTTCTTCACTGTTCCCTCCAAGACCAGAGTGACTCATCCACACTTGTGAACAGTCTGCAGGCAGAAAGGCAAAAAGGAAAACACAGACCCTCCAATGTAGAACGTCAGTGCAGTCAATAACTGATTCCTCTAAAGCGAAAGTGCCCGTCACGTTTTATGCAGCAAATAAAAAGCTATTTATGATGAATTTTTCTATCTGATCTTGATTTCTCGTACAGGTAAAACCCTACTTGTTTTGTTGGCTGTCATAAAGATTATCAAATAAAGATAAAAGAAAATAAAGATATGAAATAAACGCTCTGCTCAAAGAGAAAGAAAATGTGTGAATCATGCAGAATAAAATCCAGATCAACCATCAGGATTAAGTCTTGGGAAAAACTTCAACCTAATTTTTTTTTCATTAGCCAAGATCCCAATGATAGCAAATTTGTGGGATGGTGAAAGTACCATTGAGACCTCATTTTGCTTTCTTCTGTTCATCCAGATCCAAGTCGTGGGGGCAGCATCCTGAGTAGGGAATTCCAGAACATCCTTCTTTCGGCCACCTCCACCAGCTCCTCTGGTGGGACCCCAAGGCCAGCCTTGAGATATAATCTTTCCAGCATGTCCTGGATCGGCCTGGGGGTCTCCTGCTGGCAGGACATGTCCAAAACACCTCCCCAGAGAGGCCAAAAGCATCCTGAACCAACTCAGCTAGCTTCATTGATTTGGAGGAGCCGCTACCTCTAGTCCCTCATCTGAGCTCCTCGCCCTATCTCTGAGCGCAGCCACCCTGTAGAGGAAACTCATTTTCGGCTGTGAACCTTCCCAGCTAAAGCTGAAGGTCATAGCTCATAGAGTGAAAAAACAACCAAAGTCCAAAGAAAAACTATACATTTAAAGTATGAGTCTTTTAAAGATATTGTTTAAAATGATATTTCATAGAACCTGATAACAGTAATGAAAACTACAGGTTACAGGCTAATATGTAACCAGGCTTATCTTTAAACTTCACTTAAACCAAGGAAACAACAATCAGGACATGAAAATAACAAGGACATTTCCTTATTTGTCAGGTACTTATAGTGCAGAGAGAGCTGACGTCTAGTCCAAAACTGAAGCCAAACAAACGGATAAAGCTGAAGATGAAGCCTCTGGTCGTTGGGTTTTCCTGTGTTCTCTCCTTCTGCCTGTGTGTGGCTGAAATAGTTGACCATCAACAAACAGAGCAGGTCAATGATACCAAAGGTTGCAGCATTGAGACAGTTTGTGGTCACTCTGGTGACTCAACAGGAGGTCAGAAAAACTACTGGCAACTGGCTGTCATCTTAAGAGAGCTGGAGACCAAACTGAGAAACACTGAGGTACAGTTAGAGGGTCTGAGGTCAATAATCCAAGGTAAGAGCAGCAGGTTTTCTGTTTGTCTTTATAAATACTTTTCATTCAGAAAAAAATCAGAATCATAACTCCTGATTTTCATGTGACCTCTCAAGGCAGTCGTGTTGCATTTGGAGCATCTCTCAACACAGTTGGAAATATTGGACCGTACAATACAGAGATCATTCTGGTCTACAAGAAGGTTTATGTAAACACAGGTTCATTCAACCCTTCAACAGGTACGTTTAAAATTAACATGAAGTCAGACTTTACATTTGGTGGATGGAGAGCTTTAACTGAAGGTAGATTGGACTGGAAAATAAACACACACTCCATGATTAACTAACTGTTAGCCTGGTCTGGAGCAGCTTTATCTTTGTGATGCTCAATCAAGAATAGGTTGAGTCTAGATAACCAGAAAATCCTGGCTTAATTATCTCTTGATATGGTGGAACAGTCAAACGGCTCCAGACACACCTAGAGAACTGTTCAGACAGAGAATAGAAGGTACAGAGCACACACCAAGAAATAGCTGGCATTTAGTGATGATATTTTCTGAGAGAGGGAAACACAAAACTTGTGTGATATTCAGAAAACTAAGGCTTTATTTTATGATATATATCATGATATATTAGTGCTAATAAGACTATAAAACCTAAAAGCATGACACCATGTTGGTCATCCCCAGGTATTTTCACTACTCCTGTCAAAGGAGTCTATTACTTCAGCTTCTCGGGCCACAATGTATCATCTAAATCAATGGGCCTGCGTCTGATGAAGAACGGAGATCAGATGGTGACTGTTTACAACCACGTTGCTGGAAATCGCCATGAGACAGCGACTAATGGCATGACACTGCAACTTGAAGAGGGAGACCAGGTTTACATGAGACTGCGAGAAAACACCTGGATTTTTGACAACGCAAATGATCACAGCACATTCAATGGTCATTTGTTATACCCTCTGTAACTGATGAAGGGGTGGCAGCTCCACAAACTAAATTTCAATTAAATTCAGCAATGATGTGATTTTAGTAAGAATTATCAGCACTGAGACTTGATAATGAAAGACGGGTATTCTAAATGTAAATCTGTGTAAATGTACATTAAAGTTCAGAGGACCTGTGCTGTGTCATGTATAATAAAGAAACATTTAAAAAAAGATTTGAAAGTTTTACAAAAAAGCTTAAAAACTGTTATAAAAGATGTTGATCTGTAAGTGAGAATCCTATTACTGAAACGTTGCTGGTGCTAGAGATCAAGAGTTAAAATGACCAGAATTCTAAGAGATATTTGAATGTATGATGCAATTTCAAATATTTATAAATGAGTATATTTTAATCACTTTCTTATGCTGTCATAAATTACATACTTTGTCTTTTTATTATAAAAATCCAGCTCAATCTCAATAAAACATTTTTTACTGGGTTCGTGTACTTTGTCTCAAAAGGCAGGAAAAGTAATTTAACTATTTAACTTCCACAACAAGAAAACAAAAATAAAAATGTTCATTTTTTTGTATTTTTTATTCATTTTGGGCAATAAGGGTTAAAAGTGTGAAATGTAAATTGTATAATAAATGTATAAAAATACAAAAAATAATGACAATTAAAATAACTAATAGATAGAAATAAATACATTGTATAAATGTAAATTATATAATCTAAAAGAAACTATTCTTTTTAAGGTAAAAATAGCATCAGGTAAAAATGTTTAACGTTTAATATAAAGATTTCCATGTTTTGTAGAATTGTTTTTCGATAAGTTGTTCTTTCTCAGTTCCCAGTGCATTCATAGGATACACAAACTAAAAGTTCCTTTAAGTGGTTTAGCTGCCAGTTTAAGGGTTAAAGCAGGTAAAGGCTGTGGGTTTTCTGAATGGAGTGAGAAAACATTCTTTGCAAAACTGAAATGCATAATGTTCAATCATAGAGGGAAAACGTTCTCTATGATTAGAAAACCAGACCTGGAGTTTACATGGAGTCACATACTGTGAAGCCTATAAAAAGTATTTATATATTAATGTTTGTCAAGGATTAAAACATTAAATCTACATCATAAATAAAGTTTGCATGCATGAGAATAGAAGAGTCTGGGAGTTTGACTACTGAGCTTTAGTGATAGAAAGGTTGACTTTTAATCAATCAAAGGTTGACTTTTAATGAGCTGTTAACTGTTTTAAGTATTTATATTTGTTATTTTTCTAACAGTCAATAAAATCAAAGCACACAAGGCTACTGATGGATATTAATCAACACTTGTTGGCAGAATTAAGTAATAATTGCTGGACGCTGTTAAATATGAATTAGTGTTAGACTTATCTTGTAAACTTTTGGAAAGTTGTTGACTAAAACTGATTAAATATTAACCAAAGATACCTTTGGTATAGAAGAGGGGGTGTCAATTAAAAATGCCAAAGGTCCAAATCAGTATACATGACCCAGCTGACGGTCCGGGGGTTGCGTGGGGGCGGGTGGAGTGGGGGTGTTGCTTCTAGGATGTCTGAGATAAGCGATAATGTCAATTCTGCTTTGAACTGTAGGTTAACCTTACAGTGTGTAGGTTTAACTTTTCTGTGAAGATTTTAATGTCTTTAGTTTGAACGTGAGGCTGAATCTGACATTTCTAGAGTTTAAACAGAGGCTGGGTTTGTAAGGACAGCTGAACTTGACTCTCTCTGATCCACTGTTTGAATCAGCTGTTACCTAACAAGAAATATTAAAAGCTATTAAAAATGACCTCAAAACCCAGCAGACCTGAGTCACAAACCCAAAACCCACCAGACCAGATGAGCTCTGAACTCATTTTAACAGCTTGGTTTCTCAATATGAGCAGAATGACACTTATAGATAAAGAAACTAATATTAGCCAAAGCATTTAAATACCTGTGAACAAGTTCCTAAAGTTTAGTCACAAAATTAGAAGAACAATGTTAAATTAAAACATTAGATCATTTCAGCTGTTTCTGATCAAGTTTAACTCCAGGTTTCAGGATGTAAATCAACTTTTGATGTTTGATAAAATGACCAATAAGAAATGTGTCTAGTTAAATTATTTTAACACTAAAACACATTGATATGTCAGTACATCAGCAGAGGTTTGTCTCCCTTTAACAGTTTTCAAAGGCTCACTCTGTTTTAATAATGTTATTATTCCTGTTACACAATGCAGGGCTCTGCATCAGGTTTCTGGTTAGTAAAAATAGGTTGGGGTGTTTAAACATAGTATTTATTGTGAGTCTCTGAAAACAACTAAAGTTAAAAGAAGACTAACTTGTGATAAAGTCATTGACAGATAAATGTGTGTTTTTAGTCTTAATATTATTTATTGGCCTAATTTTAAGCCACAGCTGTTGTCAGTTACTGAGAAACACAGCTGAGTGAGGCACGCTCATGTGGCGAACAATCAGTTTAAACCACTGGGCCTGCGTCTGATGAAGAACGGAGATCAGATGGTGACCGCTTACAACCACGCTGCTGTAAATCGCTATGAGACAGCGACTAATGACATGACTCTGCAGCTTGAAGAGGGAGACCAGGTTTACATGAGACTGCGAGAAAACACCTGAATTTATGACAATGAAAATGATCACAGCACATTCAATGGTCATTTGTTATAAACTCTGTAACTGATGAAGGGGTGGCAGCTCATCTCGTCTTCTTCCGCTTATCCGGGTTCGGGTCGCGGGGGCAGCATTCCAATTAGGGAGCCCCAGACGGTCCTCTCCCCAGCCACTTCTACCAGCTCCTCCAGCAGGATCCCAAGGCGCTCCAGGGCCAAACCAGAGATATATTTTCTCCAACATGTCCTGGGTCGACCCGGGGGCCTCCTGCCAGCAGGACATGCCTGAAACACCTCCCTGGGGAGGCGTCCAGGACAAGATGCCCGAACCACATCAGCTGGCTCCTCTCTACATGGAGGAGCAGCGGTTCTACTATGAGTCTCTCCTGAATGTCCGAGCTCCTCCTCACCCTATCCCTAAGGCTGAGCCCGGCCATCCTGCAGAGAAAACTCATTTCAGCCGCTTGTATCCGCGATCTCGTTCTTTCGGTCATTACCCAAAGCTCATGACCATAGGTGAGGATTGGGAGGTAGATCGACCAGTAAATCGAGAGCCTTGCTTTCCGGCTCAGCTCCTTCTTCACCACAACAGACCGGTTCAGGAGTCCACATCACTGCAGACGCTGCCCCAATCCGCCTGTCGATCTCCCGCTCCCTCCTTCCCTCACTCGTGAACAAGACCCCGAGATACTTGAACTCCTCCACTTGAGGCAGGACCTCTCTCCCGACCTGGAGTTTGCAAGCCACCCTTTTCCAACTGAGAACCATGGCCTCAGACTTGGAGGTGCTGATCCTCATCCCAGCCACTTTACATTCGGCTGTGAACCTCCCCAGTAAGAGCTGTAAGTCAGAGCCTGATGAAGCTAAGAGGACCATATCATATGAAAAAAGGAGAGATGAGATTCTTCTGCCACCAAACTCGACACCCTCCACACCACGGCTGCGCCTAGAAATCCTGTCCATAAAGGTTATGAACAGGACCGGTGACAAAGGGCAGCCCTGGCGGAGTCCAACCCTCACTGGAAACAGGTCCGACTTACTGCCGGCTATGCGGACCAGACACACTCCTCTGGTACAGGGACTGAATGGCCCTTAACAAAAGACCATCCACTCCGTACTCCTGGAGCATCCCCCACAGGGTGTCCCTGGGGACACGGTCATAAGCCTTCTCCAAATCCACAAAACACATGTGGATCGGTTGGGCAAACTCCCATGACCCCTCCATCACCCTAGCGAGGGTAAAGAGCTGGTCCACAGTTCCACGACCAGGACGAAAACCACATTGCTCCTCTTCTATCTGAGGTTCAACTATCGACCGGACCCTCCTCTCCAGTACCCTGGAGTAGACCTTTTCAGGGAGGCTGAGGAGTGTGATCCCCCTATAGTTGGAACACACCCTCTGGTCCCCCTTCTTAAAAATGGGAACCACCACCCCGGTCTGCCACTCCACAGGAACTGCCCCTGATGACCACGCAATGTTGCAGAGACGTGTCAACCACGACAGACCTACAACATCCATATTTTTGAGATACCCAAGTCGGATCTCATCCACCCCCAGGGCTCCGCCGCTGCATAGTTTTTTGACCACCTCAGAGACTTCTGCCCCAGAGATTGGACAGTCCGTCCCCAGGCCTCACAGCTCTGGTTCCTCATAGGAATGTGTGTCGGTGGGATTGAGGAGCTCCTCAAAGTATTCCTTCCACCGCCCGACTATAGCCCCAGTTGACCTCAGCAGCTCCCTGTCCCCACTGTAAACAGTGTGAGCAAGTTGCCGCCTCCGACAACAACACACAGGTAATTTATCTCGGCGCTGTGTGCTTTCATCATTTTCCTTCATCCCACAACCAATCAGCACAAGTTAACCACATTTCCCACTCCGTGAGTCTATCGGGCCAATCCGAGTACCTGCCCCTGATCAGGGACTCCGTTGGTCCCTGAAATGGCCCCATACATGGCCCTGTTGGAGTGGCCCGATGAAGTGGAAACACGCACAAGCCTCAAAGTTCTTGTAAAATTACCCTGAAGTTCCAATAGTGGAAACGGGCCTATTGTCCCCCACTGCTCTCGGGACGCGGTCAAAGCTCTGCCAGAGGTGGGAGTTGAAGACCATCTTGACAGGCTCTTCTACCAGGCGTTCCCAGCAGACCCTCACTATGCGTTTGGGTCTACCAGGTCTGCGTAGCATCTTCCCCTGCCACCTGATCCAGCTCACCACCAAGTGGTGATCAGTTGACAGCTCCGCTCCTCTCTTCACTCGAGTGTCCAAAACATACGGTCTCAGGTCAGATGATACAACTATGAAGTCAATCATCGACCTGTAACCTAGGCTGTCCTGGTACCAGGTGTACCGGTGGGCATCCTTATGTTCAATGGTGCTCATTATGGCCAAACTGCGACTTGCACAGAAGTCCAAAAACAGAACACCACTCGAGTTCAGATTGGGCGGGCCGTTCCTCCCAATCACGCCCTTCCAGGTCACGCTGTCATTGCCCACGTGAGCGTTGAAGTCTCCCAGCAGGACTATGGAGTCCCCAGTAGGAGCGCTATCCAGCTCTCGTCCCAGGGACTCCAAAAAGGGTGGGTACTCTGAACTGCTGTTTGGTGCATAAGCACAAACAACAGTCAGGACCCGTTCCCCAACCCGAAGGCGCAGGGAAGCTGCCCTTTCGTTCCCCGGAGAAAACCCCAACATACAGGCAGAGAATCTTGGGGCTAACAGAAAGCCCACCCCAGCCCTCCGCCTCTCACCCAGCGCAACTCCAGCATAAAAGAGAGTCCAACCCCTCTCAAGGACTCGGGTTCCAGAGCCAACGCTATGTGTCGAGGTGAGCCCGACTATATCTAGCCGGTATTGTGCAGCCTCTTCCACAAGCTCCAGCTCCTTCCCCACCAGAGACGTGACGTTCCATGTTCCAACAGCCAGTTTTTGTGTCCAGGGATCGGACCGCCAAAGCTCCCGCCTTGGTCTGCCATCCGATCCACAATGCACCGAACCCTTCAAGTTCCTCCTGCAGGTGGTGGGTCCACAGGTGGATGAGCCCATGTATCCGGTTCGGGCTGGGCCCAGCCGGGCCCCATGGGTGAAAGTCCGGCCACCAGGCGCTCGCTCACGGGCCCCAACCCCAGGCCTGGCTCCAGGGTGGGACCCCGGTAACCCTCCAGGCCAGGCACACTGGCTCGTTGATTGTACTTGCATGAAGAGTCTTTTGAACCACACTTTGTCTCACCCCTCACCTAGGACCAATTTGCCATGGGTGACCCTATCAGGGGCACAAGTGCCCCAGACAACATAGCTCCTAGGATCATTAGGGCACTCAAACTCCTCCACCACGATAAGGTGACGGTTCACGGAGGAGAGGGGTGGCAGCTCCACAAATTAAGTTTAAATTAAATTCAGCAATGATGTGATTTTAGTAAGAATTATCAGCACTGAGACTTGATAATGAAAGACGGGTATTCTAAATGTAAATCTGTGTGAATGTAAATTAAAGTTCAGAAGACCTATGATGTGTCATGTATAATAAAGAAATGTTTAAAAAAAGATTTGAAAGTTTTACAAAAAAGCTTAAAAACAGTTTTAAAAGGTGTTGATCTGTAAGTGAGAATCCTATTACTGAAACGTTGCTGGTGCCAGAGATCAAGAGTTAAAATGACCAGAAATCTAAAAAATATTTGAATGTATGATGCAATTTCAAATATTTATAAATGAGTATATTTTAATCACTTTCTTATGCTGTCATAAATGTACATACTTTGTCTTTTTATTATAAAAAATCCCTCTCAATCTCAATAAAATATACTGGGTTTGTGTACTTTTTCTCAAAAGGCAGGAAAAGTACATTAACTATTTAACTTCCACAACAAAAAAACAAAAATAAAAATGTTAAATTTTTTAATATTTTTTATTCATTTTGGGCAATATTAGAATAGAATTAAGTAATAATTGCTGGACGCTGTTAAATATAAATTAGTGTTAGACTTATTGTAAACATTTGGCAATGATGGCACTGTTGAAATATAACCCCCCCCCCCCCAGAAAGTTGTTGACTAAGACTGATTAAATATTAACCAAAGATACCTTTGGTCTAATGATGAAAACTGGGTTTTTCCTGTGATCTATATATTGGAAAATAGAAGCGCTGCTGATGTAGGGCTGACACAACAAACGGTAAAAGCTGAAGATGAAGTCTCTGGTCTTTGGGTTTTCTTTTGTTCTCTCTTTTTGTCTGTGTGTGGCTGTTAATCATGATAACAAAGATCACAGCATCGTTGCACCTGTTGGTCAAACTGGTGACTCAACAGATGGTCAGTATAACTGCTTGCAACATGCTGCCATCTTAAGAGAGCTGGAGACCAAACTGAGAAACACTGAGGTACAGTTAGAGGGTCTGAGGTCAACAATCCAAGGTAAGAGCAGCAGGTTTTCTGTTTGTCTTTATGGATACGTTTTTATGTGTAGAAATAAAATCAGTTTTATAATCCCTGATTTTCATGTGACCTCTCAAGGCAGCCATGTTGCATTTGGAGCATCTCTCGACACAGTTGGAAATATTGGACCGTTCAATACAGACACCCCTCTGGTCTACAAGAAGGTTTATGTGAACACAGGCTCATTCAACCCTGCAACAGGTACGTTTAAAATAACATGAAGTCACGGGTCTATTTGGTGGATGGAGAGCTTTAACTGAAGGTAGATTACACACTCCATGATTAACTAATCCCAACTGTTAGCGTGGTCTGGAGCAGCTTTATTTGTGTGATGCTATCAAGAATAGGTTCAGTCTAGATAACCAGAAAATCCTGGCTTAATCATCTATGGTGAAACAGGCTCCAAACACACCTAGATAAAGAGAACCTCTTCAGTTTAACGCTTTATATGACAAGTGACTATATCACTTGTGCATTGTGGTATTAAAAATAATCTATGAATGTCTCATAAACATAGTTAAAAACACAATATTAGCTACTAAGGATAAGTTCATAATATGTGGTTCAGGAACAAAACTGAAGAAAGGAGGAGATATTATGAAGGAAGCATGGCAGAGGACAGGAATGTCCAAATTTGTGGTCCAGGGGCCACTTGTGGCCCTCAGAGTGATTCTCGACTGAATTTGAAGACTTTTGTTCTCCTCCAGGCTGTTGGTTGATGCACCTTTAAATATTTCATGTTTAGATTTTTACTAACAGGAAGCTGAACAACAACAACAACAAAAAAAACAAAACAAAATGTTTTGATGTTGGCTAAATATGGACTCAAATTTATTCTTAGGACCAGAAAAAAAAAAAAAAAAACTAAAAGCAATTAATGGACCAATCAAATCCAAGAAATTTGATGTTTGATGTGCGAGAACTTTCTATGTTTTCATATATGCAAAGATTTACTGATCCTTTTTTTAACAAGAAAACAACTGAGAAGTTGGACCCCTGGTGTAGGAGGTCCAGAGCTGACGTTGAAGAGAAGGGGGTGGGGTGTGGGTGGGCTGTCACTTCCACGTTTTTCCTGGCTCTGTAATGAAAAGTGAACCCGCCTCTCATGACATTTTCCCACAGACCCCCTGATCGATTGAGGATTTTCTTGTATTCTTTTCAGCACTGTTTAATAAATTTCCTCAACTTGAAATGAAGTTGAGTTTTTGCTTCTTTTTTTTTTTTGATAAATAAGATCCCTGACAGCATGAAACCTACAAAAACCATGACACCATGTTTATCATCCCCAGGTATTTTCACTGCTCCTGTCAAAGGAGTCTATTACTTCAGCTTCTCGGGCCACAATGACTCAACTAAATCAATGGGCATTAGTCTGATGAAGAATGGAGATCAGCAGGCGACCGCTTTTAACCACGCTGCTGGAAATCGCCATGAGACAGCAACTAGTGGCATGACTCTGCAGCTTGAAGTAGGAGACAAGGTTTACATGAGACTGTGGGGAACCACCTGGATTTTTGACAACGAAAATAACCAAAGCACATTCAATGGTCATTTGTTATTCCCTCTGTAATTGATGAAGGGTATAATTGAAGACAGGAATTTCAATGAAATTGTACAAAATGTGAAATAAATTTTGAGATCATCTGTATGCAAATTAAAGAAATTCTCACAGTTCACATTAAATGAAAAGAGTTCTTATTAGAAGCTGGTTTGTTGAAACCTTAGAAACTCATTCTGTCACATTTGACCCACACCATGTGAGAAGATGCTATTCCCACAAACCTCCACACAAAAGCTCTTGGTAGGTTTTAGCTCATCATTCAACGCCGTCATGTCTAGCAGACTGGTCAATGCTTATGCTAACAATGAATTAACTGTCCAAACATGCAAACAACCTGAGACTACCATGTTCAATAAAGACTTTCAATAAAGTCTTTTAAAAATGTTTTATGACAATTAAAGACACAAAAATACAAGTTGTGGGAAAGAAACTGAAAGACTTCCGTTGTATCATGTTGATGTGATTTTTAGAGTTCAGCCGTTATAGGTGTTCATGGGAAGTGGTTGGAAAGTGGATCAAATGATTTCTATTTGTGCAAACAGCTTATGGTTAACCAGACTCAGAATTTACAGCCACGTGATCCTGCTGGTTTCTTTGCTCAAATCTGATCACATGGAGCCATTAAAGGGACTTCAGTCACACATGTGAAACCTTTTTATCTCGTCCATACCCGTTAGTTCCCCCTTCCACTCCATTCCTTTCATTCTTGCTTGATGTCTAAGAACTATCTTGGATCAAGTTGTAAATAAAACAGCACAGGCTCCTCACAACTTCACAGAATAAGGTCCTACGTTGTGAGCATTCAAGGCTGCGACAAGAGGAACTGCTTTATCTGTTTCAACAGATTGTAGATCAGAGGTGAAGTTACACAGGAAGTGCCCTACCATCCACCCTTTCCTCTTTACGCCTTCAGTTCAATATATCAGCGTTGAGGTGGATAGTAGTGCATGCGGTGAAATGTTACAAAAACACAGGTTGCAGGCATGAAGGTTGTATGGTTAAAACTGTTCAATATGGAAAATAACTTTTATAGCTTCCATAATTTAGCAGGACAATCTTAAGCTCTAATTTTACTATCATAGTTTGATCACTGGTACTTGTAACTTATTTTAAGAAGCAGGGGGGAAACTCAAAAAGCAAAAACAAAGCAGTTTTAGATGGTTTGTTGTAAGAAAAGCAGGACTTTGTTCTTGTGCAATATGACAACTTCCAGCTGACTCAAGAGTTGCAACAGAACTAAGGAGAAATCTTGAACGTTCTTCAAAGTCTTGAACATTAAAACATGCCTTATGTACTGTATATAAACAGCTATGGCTTTTGCCATATTTGCTCGCCTCGCCCTTCTCCACTTATCTTGGTCCGGGTCAGCATCCCAAGTAGGGCATCCCAGACTGTCCTCCCTTATTTGCTGCAAAAAATAAAAACAGGTGGGAGTTACACAGAAAACCTGCTCCCAGTCATCTGGAGGGGTTTGGGGTGCAGCTGGGGGCTCATTTTGCTGATTTGGGGTGGGTCGGTTCTTCTGTGCATGCCAGCCCCTCACTCGGTGTGGGTCCCTGGGTGGCCTGGCCTGGGGTGGCAATGGTGTGTTGAGCTGGGGAGTGTACTCTAGTGTCCACTTGTTCTCCAGCTCCAGAATTGTTAGGCAACTTCCAGTGGTTCACAATAAAAAAAAATAAGACTAATGTCTTTGGTTCCTAAATAATAGCTTGAATATTGAGATCACAAGCAGGTTGAAAGCTACAAATTTTATTTTATTGTATTTCTGTATGAAGCAATCTGAATCTGAAAACATGCTTTGAACTCCAGCTGATAAATAAAGAATGTAGCTTCGATTTGAAATTATTTGAAAGTGAAACGTTTTCACAGAATTTAAATCTGTGGACTGAGGGAACACATGTAGCAGCTCAGTCTGAGAAACGGCCTGTTGAATAGCAGTCTGCAGCATGTATGGCTGAGTGAACTTGGCTCCTGATATAAAAAGACCTCTCTGTTCGCCACTTTCCAGCCAAGAAAACATGCGGTGGGAGAAGGGGAAGCAGCTCACCCCGGCTGAAACACACTGACTGAGAGAACCCAGTGAACTAAGCAAACAAGTGGACAAAGACGTGTTTTTTTTTCCTTTTTAAACAACATTTGGCTGTGATCATGAACTTAAGAACTCTAACTAGTAGCTGAAGGCTGTTCATGCATTCATAATCCATTCTTTAACATTCACATCAAGAAAAAATGCAATGCCATTTTTTCCCTTTTTATTAATTGAGGCAGCAAAGCGTATATTATGTAAATTAATGATAAAAACTACTGATAAGATCATTTTAAACTTTTTATTCAAACATCAACACATGTTTATTGATATAGTGAAGTTCAGTTCATGTTTCAATAAAATATAGAACATTAAAAGTTGCTCTACCAAGCGGTTGACCTGCCAGTTAAAGGGTTAAAAAGTCCTATTCTTTGAATTATTTTTGCATTTATGACCTAAAGCACTTAAATATCAAGTATTGTGCAAAAGTTTTGAGTCATCCATTTTTCCAAGGAGTCAGTCTTGCAATCTTTTAAAGTAGCTTAGCTCAGTAGTTCTCCAGACTTTGAGGGGCCTGACTAATTTAAAAGATTTGTTTCTCCACCCTGACAGATGACTAAGATATTAAACAACTCCTAAACTCAGGCGATAATCCACACCATCAACTGGATCTCTGTTAGCCTGACTCAGCAGCAGGTCACTAATACACAATTTGTTCTCCATTCAAAGTTCAATTTTAGGGAAAAAAACACACCAAAGAAAACATGTTAAATAGTATTTAACAACAACAAAACAACCATTAACTGCAAATGTGTGGGATGATGCATCTCTCAGGTCGTTTCAGGTCTTTGCTTGAAGTTTTTCCTTTTACCCAAAAACATCCAGATAGTCTTCATCTGCTTTTAGAGCTGATAGTTCTTCATTTGCACAATTTTTCCTCCTTTAAAAAAACCCAGTCATTCTGGAAGCTTCAGGGAAACAAAGGATCTGTCGACGAACTGTTTGCAGAAATAGTGAGACAGATGAACCATTGACTGAACAGAAAAAATGTGGAAAAAGCAGGAAAAAAAGTATAAAAACAAACTCTGAAATACCTTTAAGAAAACTTGAAGAAATACTGATAAAAACCAAGAAGAACTTCTGGCTCCTTGCAGGGAAAAGATTCAGGAACTGGCGATTAGGTTAAAAGTCTTGTATTTTACATCACAAGGTCCCTGAAGTTTAACAACCCTTTCATAATCATTTGCAGTGCAGCTTATATTATTACACAAGTTATTTAAATGGTATTTAATTTTGATGACATAGAAACCCAACACAATCCCTTTATGATAGCAGAAACAAGCACAGCACACAGTGTTAGGCAAAATGTGTTCTGTATTCAAACTTGACACGTGGATGGCAGAAAGGTTGCCCAAAAAGGAGAAATACAGTTACAGTAAGTCAAAAAAATGTCACATTTTACAAAAGGAAAGGAATTTCTACATAGTACAAACATGGCTTGCCATTCACTGAACTAAAACAAAAAAACAAATATCCCAGTGGGTTAATTTACTCTGCTCTTGAAGGACTAGTACCTCTGGAGACGGCCTGAATCGGACCCTGAAACTGCAGGTTTATTTACAAGCTCCGCCTCCAGGCAGGAAAATAGAAGCTTTTTAGTTTTGTAACTCTGACACCAAATGAAAACAGATTGCGGACCGAAAACGGTTCAAAAGTTCTGATTGCCATCAAGACGCACTGCAGAGGAAGTAGGGCTCATGGGTTGGCACAGTCACAGGAGATTTCTGAGGGAAGGCACTTGACACGGGGTCACGGCGTTCCCCATGCAGCGACAGCGACGCACCAAGGTTTCTTTATGTGCACTTTGAGGAGGAACACAGTTAGATGGGTGCAAGTTCTAGATAAAAATCACCAGGGTGAAGGGGTGGAAGGGAGGGGAAAGAAAAATATGTTGGTGTGACACAACTGCACGCTTCAAAGTGATCTGAGTGGGTGCGCCTCATGGATCAGTTCAGAGGGATTACATGAAACTGGATGGGAGTGACCTGTGCAAGGCTCCAGTGGTGATTTACTGAGAGATTTTTATAATGCTTTTCAGACCTCCTCCAAATAAAAAGGTGACCAATCCCATCTCTGCATGTCTGGGGATGCATGATAACCTCTATTACCATCATCATCATCACCACCAGCCTCCCAAGGCAGATGAGGACTCAGCCCAGAAAGTTTAACAGTACAACTACAAAAAAAAAAACAGAGAAACATGGTATAATAAGAGACCAGAAATCACGTGACTCTTAGGTTTCACAACTAGACATTCCCACCGAGGCACATTTCCAGAGAAAATTACAAAGCTATATATATTTATATATATATATATATAAAATCCCAAAACATTCAAGTACTTTTGTCATGTAAACACTTTTCCAGGCTATGATACATCGATTGTTGTCGATTTGTGTGTCTGTGCAACAATAAGACAACAGTGTGAGGAGAAACTGAATACTTTTAGCAAAAGAAGAAGAAAAAAGAAAACAGCCTGCATGACAACCTCTAAGATCAAATCCAGGACGGCTTCCTGGGTTTTCAGAGCAGGATGCATGAGCAGCACTGGTCGCCACCACTGGGAACAGTGGAATAGTTCATCTGTCTCACTATTTCTGTAAACAGTTCATCGACAGATCCTTTATTTTTGGCTGACGTTTCCATAAAGGGGCAGCTCCAGTCTTGCGCCAGCGCCTTGCCTTCCCCGGAAGACACCTCTCTCTCCCCCTCCAGATCCACCTTGTTCCCCACCAGGATCATGGGCACCCTCTCGTACCTCTTCACCCGGATGATCTGGTCTCTCATGGGCTTGATGTCCTGGAAGCTCTGCTGGTTGACCAGGCTGTAAACCAAAATAAAGCCCTGCCCGTTCTTGATGTACAGGTCGCGCATGGAGGCGAACTGCTCGGTCCCTGCCGTGTCCAGGATCTCCAGCACCGACGGGGACGAGTCCACCTCGATCTCCTTCCTGTAGAAATCCTCTATCGTGGGGTCGTACTTCTCGATGAAGGAGCCCGTCACGAACTGGACCGTCAGCGCAGATTTACCGACTCCGCCCGAGCCCAAAACAACCACTTTGTACTCCCTCATGGCTGGAGGAGAAGGGGCCAAACCCCAAAGCAATAAAATAAAAAGAAGAAGAGGCAAGACACCTCCTTTTTTCCGCGACGAAGCCTCCTCTTGTTTCCCACCCGCTGACCAGCCCCGATGTTTTCAAAGCGAGCAGGCGGGGAAGGAAGCCCTCTCGCTCGGATAGCAGTCGAACCGCACGCCGGCGGCTGGTCCTCCTGGCCTGCTGCCGCCGTCAGGGCCGCGGGGAGCGGATCCGAGGAGATGATGTCCGCTCCTGGACATCAGCGGCCGGAATTAAAGCACATTTTCATCGCGCTGGATTGTGCAACTGTGCGGGGAAGCGTGATCGCTCCGCTGTTGTTTGCACGGCGTTTCCTGCCCACATCCTCAGCGCGAGCGAGTCAGGAGCCGCAGCGCAGTTCCGTTTTCTTAAAGGAGCCGCGTCACCAGGAAGCCCAGTCCCAGTCTGGGGCCTCCTCACTCCAGTTACACTAACCAGGTCAATCACTTAGTCAGTTTGCACATGTCTGCTTATTCATATACACCAGCTACATCAGCAGCTCAGTCTATAATGAGTTCACTGCAAACACGCATAAGTGCAAAATCTGATGCAAAATACATGATTATAATAAAGTTGACTGAAAAAATGGCAAGTTTAGGAAAAACTAACTTGTTCTTGACAGCAGAATATTAAACTCTGTTGCTGCAGTGATCTGCTGTGCAGCCACCTCTGTGCAGTTAAGATGGAAAAAACTCAACCCTTCCAGTCACCCAACCTCAGAATGCAACCACAGATGTTTGCAAACTAGCTTTCTAAACAGGATTACTGTATTTATGATCAAACTTTCTGCTAAAATGAATATATACTGTAGAGCCTGTAATCTGTAGTGCAGGGCCACACTGCTCCCTGTGCAGTGGCTAAATAAATAGGTTTCACAAAACAATGAGTTGTGTGGAGATACTTTATTTAGTAGAAGGTTCTTATGAGTGTAAAGGTTGCAGTCACCTGGAGTAGTTTCCTTAAAATAGTGAATTTGTGTGATTTCTGTAACCTGTATGAATCATTAAGGCTTCATTTTGCAGAACGAATGGAACTTGTGGAAATGAAGAGGTTGTGTTTTTCATTGTTTACCCTTCCCACTGTTTAAAAACATTTATAAAATGTTGCCATCAGGTATATGAATTCATACAAATCCAACAGAAATAAGTATGGAACAATCAGAATAACCTGGTGGATCATTAGCACTGAAACATATCAAATTAATCAGGATAAAGATAAATAAAAGTTCAACAAAACAGTTCCTTTGTGATAAACGCACAAGTCAAAACGCACAGAGACAGAGCTGCATGAGCAAAACAAATCGCTTTATTCAGATTTTTTTTTCATCCATACAGCAAGAGTCAATAATGGCAACAGTAAAATGTGTATAAACAAATCCAGAGACAGAAGAGTACATTATCGTGTGGCAATTGTTAGCGAATACATAACCGGTGGGAGCACTTACAAGTAAAAAGCAGTCAAAGCGAATGTGTGCGCCCAGCAGGGAAGAGAGACCTCGGTTTGAACTAGAAGGCTGAGAGTCCGGTTTGGAGAACATGGTGCTTTGGTTCTGTAGCGACTATACAAAGCAGCCTCGAGCAAACATAATGACATTGACTATTACATTCATTTAAAGACTAAATTTAGCCAAATGTGATTTTGGTGTGATGAGCCTTCACCTGCTGAGTGCACAGCTAAAGCAGGAACATCTGCTTGTGAGTTAGTGGGGACGGTTAAAGTCTATCTGAACATATCTGAGGTGGACGAGTGCTAATATGTCGTTATTCTTTAAATAACATGTTCGCTTGGGAACACTTGAGTAAGACGAGTTTATTTTTAAGCTATTAAAAAGAAAAAGTGAAACCAGAACAAGTATTGTGGATTCTGTAGTCTGAAGGTGTCTTTCCTTACTTATCTATACAACTTCTTTTGTTTACATGCAGTCAAATCAAACTTTAGAATAAGTTTTTTTTTTTTTTAATATATGGGAGCAGTTCTGCTTGATCATTACCAATAAATGATATGTGGACCTTACTGGATAGGCGTAGAGTTAGCATGACACGGGGATATCGACTCCCCTGCAACATTCCCTGGCATTATGAGCCACCTATAAAAGAAGACAAAAAGCGCATAGCTTTCTCTGAATGCGTTGGCCAAAAAACAAACAAAAATAATAATAAACTAGTGCCCTTCTTTGCAAGCAAAATTTAGCTGGTCATCTAATTTAAGAATTTAAATTAATCTAACAAAATTCCTTATAATTATAGATCTTTTTTTTTCTTATTTTATTCAAAATAATATCTCAATATGATACACATTTTTTTTCTCTGTTCATTTTTACTATATACAGAAGTGCAAAAAGTTAACCTTCGTCCCTTAGGTTGGAACTCATTATCTGCAGCATTTCTGACTCCTCCTCAGCGGAAAAGTCTTCGCTCTCTCACACCAAACATCCACACCCATCTCACTGCTCCTTTTGGCCTGACATTCAGGGCAAACTTAATATTCAAACAAAAGTACATACCTCTTTGAAATGGATACAGTAGAAAATAATTTGTACTCT
Source organism: Callopanchax toddi (assembly GCA_006937965.1). Taxonomy (NCBI): domain Eukaryota; kingdom Metazoa; phylum Chordata; class Actinopteri; order Cyprinodontiformes; family Nothobranchiidae; genus Callopanchax; species Callopanchax toddi. The sequence goes on from SSNR01000216.1 coordinate 104,271, forward strand.
AAAACATGGACAGTCTATACTCTGATAGGATATAGTATTTTCAAACATGACAATAGACATTTTACAAGGAAAAAAATCAAAGCTTTTCGCTCAGAGAGATCAGCTGATCTCATTCCTTGTATCAAAACATTTCTCATCGATATAATTAACTGACAATATAACATCATCTGAGAAAGACATCCAGCTATATGAATGATGTGAATATTGAACACATTATCCTTTATATGGTTTGAAAAAGTTATGTATGTCATACTATCTTAACATCTACAACGGCTATATGAATGTTGTCAAGTAATAATATAGTAAGGCAAAAAAAAAAAAAGAAGTAAAATCTAAAACTACATACCTCAAATCCTTAAGTAGTACATAACGCAATTCAATTTTAAAGAGTAATTCTTTTACAGAGAGGAAAAAAAACACAACAGCAACAAAAAACAAAATCAAAATATTAAAAGCGGCTTGTGAGAACCATAAAACATTTGGTTTTAACCTGCACGGTGATTGAAAGGACATTGATTGGGCACAGGCCCATTAATTGTAATCTAAGGCTTCGTTAGTCACATAATATTTAAAAATCCACACTCGTGTGAAAACATAAAAAGGGAAATCATCATAAAACACACAGATTAAAGATTATAAACAGGTTTCCTTAATAGTTTAAGCCTCTCCAGAGATGTTTCTATAATCTAACATGAATAAGACTTAAAGAGAATCAAACTGTGCTTTGGTTTTCTATGGTTAGATGTTGATTTAAACCATCATATTTTAATTGGAAGTTAAAATAGATGATGGCTTGTATTTCTGTAAAAAAAAAAGAATCTTAATTTAGGATGGGTTGAGAAAATAATTTAAAAATGGGGTTTCGGGACAAATTCAAGTGCACATGTGGTTTTAAATGACCTAAAAGACCGTTGGGCCTGTCGTTTAAAATTCCCATCGACACATGGCTCAACACTGCTTCTTGGAGACAGTTTTAGAGCTGCTCCTATTTTTTTTTTTTTTAAAGGGAGGGGAACAAAGTAACACAATGCCAACTGGATCTACACCCTCACCAGGCTTTAGAGTCGACGGACTTAATCCTGACAATTTAAAACAAGACTAGTTCATTAAAAGAGGTATGAGGAACTTTCTGCTTAGATTAAAAAAAACAACTATCAAACCAATTAATTTGGTGAAAATAAACCACTTCTACACCTATTTTTGAAAATTTAAAAAAAAAATAAAACACTCACAATGGAGATTCTCAAAACAAAATACAAAAAAAAAAAAAAGCGCCATACAAAACTTCTACCTTCGGTAAACAAATAACACTGCTGAGATAACACTCTGGTTTTTAGCTGTATGGCCTTGATGGCACGAGACAAGGTGAGGAAAAAAAAAAAAGCTAGCCTGGCTGTGCTTTCAAGGTACACAGGTATGTTGGTTTACCCAGAACATTCATATGTCCAAGACCCTCATTTCAACGTCTAGTTTCACTAGTAGCCATAAAACACAATACTGTACATGCTGAATGCATTTGGCAGAAAAAAACTTATTCTGTTAGCATTATTGTGCCTTTCAGATTTCCATCAAATTCAAGGTGCATATCTGCGTTTCTCTTGTAAACTATGAAATATGGCTATCAATTAAAAAAGAAATAAAGCAGGAAAATAAAAATTAGATAAACTCTTGGTCTACTGACGTACCAGCACTTGATGTTGTCTCATGTAACAACGCTCTTGACCTTCTGTGCATGCAGTAATGATAATAAGTAGGACAGACTGAGTGCTATGATTTCATTAGACACAGAGGTATCATGTGAACGTGTCCCACCGGCCTCTGCACCGTGTCGTCCTCTCTCTCTCGCTCTCTCTCTTTCTTGGCTGGACGTTAAATTTGACAGCAACTTCTTCTGGATACTGATATGTGGGAAGATGGCACAGATCACGCGTTGTACCCTTGATGTTTACGCATGTGACGAGACCATTGTGGTGGACAGGCTAAGAGATGGTGCACCTTCCTTGTCCCATTGCTTGACATTCTGAAGGTTACGTACATAAAGGCTTTAACTCTTTTGGCTTGGACGGTGCCAGCACACATTCATTTGATCTGTAAGAGATGATGGGAGTCCACTTACAAGTTATCCGTACCCAATGTGCATAAAGATGAAATAACACATTCAACCAGAGCTAACATGAGTCACACGCAAACTTGGAATAAACTGAAATAGAAACTCACTGTTCTTGAAAGGAACTACATTTGAGTCAAGTACTTGTGACTACTCAGATGATCTGCAGATATTATTGGAATCTGGGGACAGAAAACAAGAGATCAAATGAAGCATGCCAAACCAAAAGTACGCAAAATGGGCATTAACCTTCAGACAAACAAAGATCAGCAGAATTTAACCACATCCGCTCATAATAAGATGAGTTCTTTGCTGCAAAGAGACAAAGATGAGGAGATAAAACAAGCTATTTGGCTGCAGTCAGCTGGCTCAGGTGTATCAGACGCAGACAGACATGAGAATCAACACGTTTGTGGGTAGCAGGGAGGGGAAGAGGACGGTTTAAAGTAAGGGAAAGATGAGGGGGCAGACAGAAACTGTCAGTTAGGTGGCTTCCCCCATGCAAGTTTAAGTGCTCCATGTTGTTGACCTGCACAGCTCAATCAACTGCAGAAAACTAGTTCATCATGGTGATTATGTAGATTCATCCTAAATTCTATTTCTGTGTGTGTGTGTGTGTGTGTGTGTGTGTGTGTGTGTGTGTGTGTGTGTGTGTGTGTGTGTGTGTGTGTGCAATAAATAATAGCTAATGTCATTTTTAATGAGTACATCCAGCTGTTAAAACACAAAGAACACGATAAAGCTTAGCTTCATGAGCTGGAAGCAGCTGCAAAAAAGAAAAAAAAAGATAAGCCAAGCACCAGAGGGCAAAGATAGCGACTGTTGCACAAGCTGTGCACATGGCTCTTAAAATGTTAAAAAATAGAACTACCTCATACATACCAATTGCATGTATTCGTTGGTAGTCAACTTTGATAAGGAAGAGTCCTCAAAATGGGAAAGGACAAAAATCAAGGTTACAATGAGGACAAACATTAAATACACATTAGATATTCCCAGAGAGGTATTACGGCTTAAGTAAAACCTGGGATATGTTGGGAAAAAAAACTTGTTGCAGTTTGGTAAAGACATGGAAGGCATGTTGGACTCTAGTGAAGGCCAACAAGAGGGAGTACTGATTTTTACAAAACCCAACCCTCGTAAGACACAAGCATTCCAACTCTGTCAATGTGCACAGATAGATAGATAGATATAGATATAGATATAGATATAGATTAGATTAGATTAGATTAGATAGATAGATAGATAGATAGATAGATAGATAGATAGATAGATAGATAGATAGATAGATAGATAGATAGATAGATAGATAGATAGATAGATAGATAGATAGATAGATAGATAGATAGATAGATAGATAGATAGATAGATAGATAGATAGATAGATATAGATTAGATAGATAGGTAGATATAGATTAGATAGATAGGTAGGTACATATAGATAGATAAATAAGATAAATTAGATAGATAGAGAGATAGATGATAGAGAGATAGATGATAGAGAGATAGATAGAGAGATAGAGAGATAGATAGAGAGATAGATAGAGAGATAGATAGAGAGATAGATAGAGAGATAGAGAGATAGATAGAGAGATAGAGAGATAGAGAGATAGATAGATAGATAGATAGATAGATAGATAGATAGATAGATAGATAGATAGATAGATAGATAGATAGATAGATAGATAGATAGATAGATAGATAGATAGATAGATAGATAGATAGATAGATAGATAGATAGATAATGAGTGAGGTGGGAGAGGTGCAAACCTGATTGGTGGAGGCAGTTGCGAAGGGAACGCTTGTGGCAGATGTGGTGGCTGCAGACACAGTGGCTGGAGTACCACCGTGCATCATGGGAACTTTTTTTGAAGGGAAAATCATGTAAGCATAAATACACAGAGGAGCCACAAACACACCAGGCAAAAAAAAGAGGGGTGAAGGAGAAGGAGGCAACTTAAGAAGGATTCAATTAAACTAATTCCTATTTTTTCCTCTGCAGATGTTGATGAGAGTCTTGTGTTGGATGTGATGTGTTGTGGCTAACAGCTGATATATGGTATTTCTCTATTTTCTTGGTAGATATGAGGAAAACCCCCAACTTTTAATGTTTCTATTAAAATAACAAAGAGCCAGTGAGTCTTAGGAATAGCAGAGGAGATAAAGGGGAAAGTTATAATTGAACCCTCTTAATTAAAAACTTATTTTTAAGGATTTCAGTAGGTATCAGGTTAGATCAGCCAAAACATGTCCAGAACAGGCATGAGATCAGGGGTGTTCAAGCAGTAAACAGTAAGTTTACACAGGAAAAACAGTCAAACTAACACAGTAATCAACAATAATCTTTACAGACATTTAACAAAACTACAAGTAACAATTTTTCTTCTTGCAACTAAAACAGTGACTGTTATGTCAGCAAAAAACACAAATTAGCTCTAAAAAGTAAAAACACATTTCACTGAACTGATTGACTCTGATGATCAGTGATTCACAGATATGAGGTAACAGAGAACTAAAGAAGGAAAGCTGGAACCTACCAACGCTGGCTGCAGGTGTCATGCACAAAATTGAGCCTGCCCATCATGCAGTGCAACAGGAAGTGGATTGGGTAGGGAAGAGAAATCAAAACAGCCCATCACAAGATTCGTTAGGGTGAAGGGAGAGATAACGTGGGGAAAAAAATGGTTAATATTTATTGGAAACAGACATCAGTGATTGGAGGATGCAAAGTGGTGAACTCATCAGAGAGGCATGTGTTAAACTGAGACTTCTGTCTGCATTCTGATGCTTATAAATTCACTAAAAGTGATGGGAGAATCTAATGTGAGTTTTTAACATCATGTACAAATGCAAGCAGTGGAAACAGTTCAGAAAACTGACTCTTTAACCTGATGTTTGCAGAAGATTATATGAAACAATCCAGCTCCATTGATTCAAGCCAAAGCCCCCAAACTACAAGTGATCAAACTGTGGACAATTTTATTTAACACCTTTCTATACTTCTAAAATCATTTCTTACATGTCCGTTATAACCTCAACTGGGAGGTGGAGGACTCTATTTAGAGTAGCAGTAAGACAATTAGTAGGAAGAAAGAGATTCAAACCCATCCCTAATACCTAAAGGCCATGCAACGCCATACAAAGCAAAAAGCACATTTTAAAAGTATTATTGCTAAAATACACATGTAAAATCTTTTCTCTAAATATATATCCCTCTGAGGCAAACCCTTCTTTCAAAACATGTGCTTATCTGCAATCTAGCACTACGCCAAACCCCAGCCAAGCAAGAAGCCAGGTTAGACTGATCCAGCTGTTCACTGGCCGCTTGCTCTGGGAGCCATACCTGATGGGAGGAAAGCAGGCTGCTGCTGAAACTGCATGCTGGCCAGGGCTTGTTGGTACTGGAGCATGCCGGCGTTAAACACGGCAGTAGCCCCGTTGGCCTTGTCCAGGGCCGCCCGCTTTGGGAGGGGAGCCATGACACTAGGGGCAATGCCCTGCCCATCCAGACGGAAGGAGGGAGGGAGGGAGGGAGGGAGGTCAGTGAGAGGTGGAGGTAAGAGGAGGGACAGAAAGAGGTGTGTGGAATAGAGAGAGGGTGTGTTAGAGAGGCAAAATCAGGGAAGAAAAAAACAAAAACGGATACATACATTAGAGAACATCAGAGGAACACCGTCAAAATCATTGTGTGTACAGCATTAACAATATCATCTCATCAGTAGCAAGCAAGCAGCAGTCTGACACAATATTACACAAGCAGGAGCATGATGCCTACTGGAGCTATGTGCTGACAGGCATTTATTTATGAACTCTATAGACTTATTACTTTTGTACTCCTAGCGCTGACTAATAAGCAAGCATTAACTATTAAAACAATAAGGCTGTTAACAAGGTGGAACAGGTAATAATAAGCACAGAGAAAGGGAGGCTGCACTGCTAGCTCCATGATAAACTGTGTAAGCCATGTTTAAGTGATGGTTCACTCTTTGGGGAAAACATCAAAAATGGTTTAAGGCCAAGAAATATGAACAACGGACATTTTCGTCACGCAACATGCCGATCCACATGGTGGGCTTGATGTTGGCTTTAGGCCATTCTTGAGCATCTGTTACAAGATGTGAGTGAACGATCATTTGAACTGTGATAAACTGTTAAGGTGGGATCACTCCTGTATGGTTATAAAGACTTGCCTTCTAAGCCCCACCCACATCCATTACGACATGCACTAAACAGACATGCGCACATTTGATCGAGCTGCTCCACGACACTCACATTTAGACACGAGACTGAAGCCATGCCACCATCACAGAAGCTCTACTTCCCTAGCGCCCTCGCTAACTACCGCTAAAAGGCTGCAGGTGATGAACTGATTGTGGCTCCCATGAGTGAATTAGTGTTAAAAGAGGAAATTTAGGCTACAAAAGTCCACAATCGCTTTATCACATGCAGCGCAGACAGATCAACAGGAGGAAAAGACAGCACTTTGAGACACACACACACAAATAGCTAGGTATCTGGTTAAAACACTGCTGTGCAACAAAGCCACATGCATTCCAAGCTAAAAGGTGAAAGGTCATAGTACCAGGTCAAAGGTTGCGTCGAGGGGTCGCTTCAGTGATTTGACAGCCGACTGAGTCTTAATTAGCAGGCAGCGAGCACATGATGGCAATGGGCCAATGGGGTTCAAGCGCATTAACATAAACCAGCAAGCAGAGGTGCATCATGGGGGCAGCAGTGCAGTTTGGGTATAGGTGAGAAAAAACAAAAATAAAAAACAAATCATTGGAATGCAATATACAAGGGATAGGACTAAGGCATGCACAGTGTGGACACTAGCTCTACTACTCAACAGTTACAGTGATCAGACAAAAATAACTACCAATTATTTACAAACAAGAATAAATAAAAACAAGATCAGGAAAAAGTCAACTGTTACTTTAAGTGAGTCTCAGAAAATGGACAGGAAACTAGTAAAGGAGTACATTTCACAGGTTTCTGTTTCACTGTGCATATTATAGTCAGATTCACATGATCCCCCCCCCAAGCTCTTAGCTTCATTGTGTCACTAAAAGCAAGTAGAAAACACTGTAATCATCAGAGGCTAGAGGTAAATAATGCAGTTACTGCAGAAAAACGACCAAAAGCATCATGAATCTGTTTCAACAATGTCAAGAGGAAGAGAAGTTATAGATAGGAAGAACAGAAACAACGGAATCATAAATAAAACCAGGCCGCCCGAGAGAGAGAGCAAAAGAGAGGAAGAAAAAGCAACTCGACTCTCTGCTTGTGGTTTTAATAAGGAACTAAACAATCTGTTTGTAGAATTGGGAACAAAAACACCATAATAATCAGGGTTACAGCGTGTTACTGTTTTATCCTGCTTCATGCCACGTGATACTGAGCAGGGTTGACCCAAACCAACATGCAGACATTTTAGATTTGACCTGACAAAAGCAGAAGTTGAAATGTCACACAGGAAGATGAGACAAATCCAAACATGTACGTGAGTTTGAGACAAAGAGCTGTAGGTGACTTAATCTAGCGTGAATTTAAACTGTCAGTAGCCTGTCCTGGTTTAAACGAGTGAGACCTGACTAAACATAAACTGCTCACCATGGCTGCAGCTGCTGTGGCCTGGTTCACCTGATGCTGGGTGGCCTTAATTTTGGCCTGCAGATGTGCTGGCGGGTGGAAGTACTTGCACTTTTCTCTGGAGCAGCGACCCTTGATGTAGTCCATGCATACGGTGACGGTGTTGTCGTTGGTGTCGATCATGGTGCTGTCTGCAGGGTGAGCGAAGCGACACTCGCCCTCCCCCCGAGCACAATTCCCTCTCTGATACTCCCGACACACCTGGTGCAGGTCAGAGGAGGAAAAGACAAGCTCAGGATGGTCGGCGTCAGCTGCACAGATCAAGGTTTTACTTGGTTGTTATGATGATTCAAACACAGGAGTGACTGATTTAAAGAGGAAAATGTGCAAATATGCACTCAAAACAAGCAATCCTAAAACAATACCACATGATTATTGAAATGAACAGATAAATGTCGATTCTCTAATAAAGGGAAGTTTCAAATGAATAGAATAAACTTCCTGTTTAACCAGAACTGGTAATACATTTTTTAAATTTTATCTTATGAAAATCAAGGTAAAGCTAAAATCTTTGTGTTTTATCACAACTCCTATTTTATTCTTCTGTATAAACAACTGAGGCATCACTGAGTGTGAACCTCAGCTACTCAGCAGGTCTGCAAAACAGACAGCAGAGGGCAGCACCTTCTTTTAAATATGAGCCGGATAGGGATTGTTCTGCTCTTCACCCTGCATTACTTTGCAGTGTCTGGTTGCTGTTTGACTCCACGTAGAAATATACTCAAGAAATATGGTGGATTTTCTTACTGCAGTAAAACAGGGTGTAGTTTTGATGTATGATTTTAATCTCTGATGGTTCACTCCAGTTCTTGTATTTGTAAAATGTATGTTCAGTATTTGCTTCATGTGTTGTGTCCACTCTAATGAGCACTCAAGAAAGTTCTTGTGCAATTTTCAACATAATTGACTCCACATTGACAAAAAAACAAATATTATTGGAAGCAGAGTTTTCTAGAATTTGAAAAGAAAGAAATCAGTTTGTGTGTTACCTCAAGTCTGTCTGTTCTCAACAGTTTTTGGGCTGCAGCAGAGTTGGGAACTTGGCTGACCGTGGGGCTGGAGGCCATGAGGACGGGGGTGCTGGACAGGATCTCTGGAGGCATCAGGCTTGGAGACACTGGGCTCAGGTAAGGATTAAAGGCTGCAGCTGCAGCAGCTGCTGCTGCTGCACTGGCATTAGTAGCCAGGCCTGGTGTCACTGGGAATATGGGCTAGAGTGGGGGAGAAAAAAGAAAAAAAATAAGGGCAGAGAATATAATGTTTGCACAATCCCCAGAGTGTTTATGTGCATGGGCTGCATGGTGGCAAGAATGCTGCAGGTTCAATTCCTGCCTGCAGCCTTTCTGCATAGAGTTTGCTTGTTCTCCTCATGCATATGTGGTTTTTTCCATGTGTTTCCTCCCATGGACCAAAAACATGTATGCTTGTTAAATGTAAGTCACATCATGTCGAATGTAAGTCGAGTCATGTGAGAACTCAGAGAAGGAGAAACTGATAGAAATGGAATGAAGGAAGCTGAAGTACATACATGTGTGTGTCCTCTCACCATAGGGGGTAGCTGCGTGCCGGGCATCATCGCATTGGCGAGCTGCATCTGCTGGGCCAGCATGGCCATGTTCTTCTGCTGGATCAGATTGTTCCTGCCATTGATCTCTAACTGGGTCTTTAGATGGGGAGGAGGGTGCAGGTACTTGCAGTTCTCTCTGGAACAACGGCCCTGAGACAAAAAAGAGAAGCGGCAAAGTTTAACATCAACACCAGAAGGGTAAAGTTCCTGAGGAAGTATCTCAGGTACAAATTTAACTAATTTTATAGAAGCGATGTGTTGATGTTTACATGTATTCCGTTTTTTTCAGTGACACGCCTTTATATTTGTTCGTCTATGGACTAATTAATCATTAATAGTAGTCTCGGCTGAATCTTGTGGTGCTAAAAATCTATGTATGAATAAAATGAAATGATAAAAAGCTGTAAATGGTTTAGTGGATGTTCTGAATTAGACCGTTTTCCCAGTGGAAGCTTACTAACTTATGTGTACTCAGTGTCAGACGGTCTAATTTACATTAGGTCAAGGCTCACTCTATCACTAATTGTTAACAGCTTGCTATTTTGGTCCGTCTCAGCTGGGACATGTGTGCATGTGTGCACCAGCCCCTGGGGGGTCCTGACTAGTACTGTGATGCATTTATCCCCAGACTTTAAGTTTAGCATGTCTAAGTGCCACTAAAAATAATGTGCACTCATACGATCTGTCTATATTACATCAGGAGTTGTCCAGAGGTCACACATCAAAGCCTCGGAATAATGATCTAAACCAGAGATCCGTTTCTGCCGCCCGCTGCAAATATAATATTATACTTTCAGTTTAGAGAGTCATCCTGCCAGAAGTTTTGTTTAAATTCAAGTGCGTGCGTATCGGGGTCACATTCACGTACCAGTTGATATAAACGTGAAACGAGAAGATGAAAACACACACACACATTTTCGCAATGCGAGAAAGATGTGTATTTACTTTCAGCCCAGCGGCTCAGCTGATCTGACTGTGGCATCTGTGCTTTCCCCCTGCTGACAGAGCTGACCTCACTGGGATTTATCTCTATACTTTGACACGACTGTATTCCACCCATCAGTATCCTTTACTTTCACTGACACTGAAGCACCAGACAGGTGCCGGGAGAAGAGGAAGAAACAAGAACCTGGGAAAAGGTTGTGTGTGTGTGTGTGTGTGTGTGTGTGTGTGTGTGTGTGTGTGTGTGTGTGTGTGTGTGTGTGTGTGTGTGTGTGTGTGTGTTGGTTTGGGGCAGCACAGGGATATTTTTAATACATTTTGTTTTGTTTGCTTGTCTTAAGCTGCCATCACCGGTTGTTAGTGAGTTATTTCTGAAGGTTTTGCAGACGGAGTAGCTAACAGTAGGCTAACAACTCAGAATACTAATTCAGGTTATAAACACTATAGGCGGTCTGTGATTGTCTGCACAGCTTGAATAATGAAATGCATCACATGGAGCTTTAGGTGGTTTTGTTTCTCAATAAAATCTTGAATTTAACATGAACTAGAGGCAGGTATTACATGTCATTATAGGCTATATGTGTGTCATAATTTGGAGTTTACCTAATTATAAACTGTTACAATGTCAAGTTTTAGACAATTGTCAAAAAGATGTTGAACAAAGAATACACGATTGCGTATTTGCTGTGTTGAGACAGACTGCCTCCTCCTAATATAAAGTTTGCACAACTTGAAATTGATCTGCAGAATCAATGCTTAGCAAAATTCAACCGATAACGTTGCATGTTTAACTAACAGTCCATATGCATCTGCAAAACAATACACATATGGAAAAACTAAAAAATAAACTAAAAGAAGAGCAAATAAAACATCACCAGTAAAAACAAAAACATGAAAAGAACAAAAAACGGAAAGAAATTACAATAAAAAAGACTTTTTACAGACTCTGAGACAGAATTTCAGGCTATCTTGCTTGTTGATACTGGACTTTAACTATTTTATTTCCTAAAATCAGAGACGCACCAATTCTGGTTTAGAGGGCCTTTACAGGTCGCTAGTTCTCGTACAGCTCAGACCTGCTGGTGCTGATATTGCTTTAGCCCAAAGACTTAAAATCAACAGAAAATATGCTTTTAAAAAAATTTCTGATTAACTTGAAAAATTATGATTCTGGAAATAAAAACATGAAAGATCTGTTATTTCTCATTCAGATTTCATGGACCACGGAAAATCTATTTTCTATTATGGTTATATTTGGTGCATTCATGGACCAAAGGAAAACTGAACACAGCTCTGTCTCATTCACTTTATGTGATTAAATCTGTCACCATGAATTAAAACTAGATGTGGATCAACAATTTGATATTTTAAAGAATTTAAGTTATTTTAAGGAATTACAGTCAGTTTAGTATTCCAAAGTTTATTTTAACAAAAGGAAATGTGACCTTTGGCCATTTTTATTATTACATACAGCTCAGGAATTACTAAAAGTTTCCGATGCACTTCATGCTGAGGTGTTCATGTGACTTTGGGGGAAAAAGGAACAAAAAGTTGAAAGCAGCAGTAGTCCAAAAAGTGACAATGTTAATCAGTGAGGGGTGGAAAGTGTGTCTCTGTGTGTGTGTGTGTATGTGTGCAGTGAGAGGGGGCTATAAAGTCATAAAAGATCATGTTGCTCTCACCCCATATGACCCCGGCCACTGACAGCTGGATTAACGACTGCAGTTGTGCAAGTGCACGTGTTGATTTTGATTTAAATCAACCAGATTTGCTCGTATAGCCTAAATTATCAATGCAAATGCCCATTACAAGCACTGGTAGCCATTTTGAATTAAAAAACCAAACAAATAAAACAGGTCCTAGAAGAGGTAACGTCAGGCTACACGAGGAGAATGAAAGACACTGAGATTCATGGCGACTGTAGAGAGAGCGACGCTGCGTCAGGGAAATTTTAGAAGTCGCAGAAGAAGGAGTGATAAGTGGAGGCTGTCAAACGCAGGAGGATAGAAAGAAACAGAGATACAGAGAAGACAGGAAGACGTCGCCCCTCGCATCATATTTGTGTTTGTTATTGCGACATCGGCGGCCTTGAGGAGTAGCTACAGATGGTGTCCACGGCAACCGAACTGCCAGCTACAGCTCTGCGATGCTTGGATTCTGCCTGATCACCGGCAGACAGAGACAGCCAGAAAAAAATAAATAAAAAACACTACAAGCCCTGCAGCTATAATTAGTTCAAGTGCATCTGTATCTGTATGCCACCACAATTTACTCCATGTCCAAGCTGTTTCGTGCCTTTGTTGTTAATTAAAAGGATTACTCTCATGGAAATAAATGATAGAGGCGTCATCTTTAATATCTGTCATCTCTGACCAGCTCTTATTACTCCAATCAGGCGCCAAAGTGAGTAGAGAATTTAATCCCATCATGATGACAATGTTAAAATAAAATTCTGATTCTAAAATGCACACTTAAAATGTTTGATACTAACTAAATTAATAGAACAGTCTGTAATATCACACATCTTATATGTGTGCACAGCTGAACCCTTCATTTTTAGGTTCAATCCAGGACAGGTTTTATATTAATAGTTAAAGTCTGTTTTGTTTTTAGTCTGGCCAAATTCCTGGACAAACTGGGAACAACAATCCTGCTGGCTACTGGGCGGGCTATCTGATGATAAGTTGTAATAACATGTTGTGCTCTGATCCCACCAACTCTCTTTCTCTCACCCAAACACAAACACACACACACACTGCTTTTTGTGACCGCGTGGGGTTTAAACAAACAATGAACCAGTGTATAAAGAATGCTGGGTGTGGCTGAGGCCTGATCTTTTGAGGAGGAGATGAGGCATGCAGCAAGATGTTTAAAGGCACGTGCTTCCATGTGAGACACCAAGAAACACTAGAGAGATTCAGGAACAGTGGGAATAAAAACACATCCAATAAATTCACATTTTAAACCCTTAACGTTTTTTTTTTACATCACCTGAACGTTTACTGTCCTGAGAGTCTAAATTTTTATTTATTTTTTTATAAGAAACTTTAATATTCCAAATTTGCCGTGCCCTGTAACAGCACTGGAATTTATTTTGTTGTTTAATAAAAGGCTTTATAAGTAATAAAGCTGCACAATATTAGAAAAACATGCAATATTATTGCTGAATATTATATCAGTTATGAAAAACCTACATGTTTCTGCCTTTGCAATATATTGTGCAGCCTAATAAGTCAGGAACAATGTTCAAATTTAAGTCTAATATTATGAATTATCAGAGAACAGAACAGTTTGACAAACAGTGGTGACAATGGTAATAAAAAAAAGCATTAGACAATTAATATCTACCCCCATTCTAATCAATTATAGCCCCAATGAGGTCAAGAAGTACCAATTTCACTCTGCAGCATCACGTGTCTCTTAGATCTGTCTTGTGGCAACTCTAAATGAAAAACCATTAAACTAGAATTATCATTATGTTCTATACCAAATAAAATCCATGAAGCAAAAAAAAAAAAGCTTTGTCCTTTGCAGCACAGAACACAAACGTACAGCAGAGCTCAAATCCTTTAAAGCACCAGTGAACATATTTTACTTCTGATTTTTGGATCTCCTCTGCTGAGGTGTGATGTTATTCAGCTGTGGGGGTTTAGGGTGTGAAGCTATGCTGTTCTCTGGTCTGTCTTCTGTCTACACATACAGAGATGAAAGTCCTTTCTCCTCTCACACACACACAAACAAACACAGTGAAAGAAGCTTTGTTCTGTTGGAGAACGGTGGAGACTCAAAGGAACCGGCCCAGTGGTTGGTCTCTTTGTCTGCTGTGCACTCAAATATGAGACAGAATATAAAAATTCCAAATCAATCTCTACGCATCTTATTTGTACAGTGGGGCAAAAAAGTATTTGGTCAGCCACCGATTGTGCAAGTTCTCCCACTTATAATGATGGCAGAGGTCAGTAATTTTCATCATAGGTACACTTCAACTGTGAGAGACAGAATGTGAAAAAAAAATCCATGAATTCACATGGTAGGATTTTTAAAGAATTTATTTGTAAATTAGGGTGGAAAATAAGTATTTGGTCAATAACAAAAACTCAACTCAATACTTTGTAACATAACCTTTGTTGGCAATAACAGAGGTCAAACGATTACTATAGGTCTTTACCAGGTTTGCACACACAGTAGCTGGTATTTTGGCCCATTCCTCCATGCAGATCTTCTCGAGAGCAGTGATGTTTTGGGGCTGTCGCCGAGCAACACGGACTTTCAACTCCCTCCACAGATTTTCTATGGGGTTGAGGTCTGGAGACTGGCTAGGCCACGCCAGGACTTTCAAATGCTTCTTACGGAGCCACTCCTTTGTTGCCCGGGCAGTGTGTTTGGGATCATTGTCATGTTGGAAGACCCAGCCACGTCTCATCTTCAAAGCTCTCACTGATGGAAGGAGGTTTTGGCTCAAAATCTCACGATACATGGCCCCATTCATTCTTTCCTTAACACGGATCAGTCGTCCTGTCCCCTTAGCAGAAAAACAGCCCCAAAGCATGATGTTTCCCCCCCCATGCTTCACAGTAGGTATGGTGTTCTTGGGATGCAACTCAGTATTCTTCTTCCTCCAAACACGACGAGTTGAGTTTAGACCAAAAAGTTCTACTTTGGTTTCATCTGACCACATGACATTCTCCCAATCCTCTGCTGTATCATCCATGTGCTCTCTGGCAAACTTCAGACGGGCCTGGACATGCACTGGCTTCAGAGCGGAACACGTCTGGCACTGCAGGATTTGATTCCCTGCCGTTGTAGTGTGTTACTGATGGTGACCTTTGTTACTTTGGTCCCAGCTCTCTGCAGGTCATTCACCAGGTCCCCCCGTGTGGTTCTGGGATTTTTGCTCACCGTTCTCATGATCATTTTGACCCCACGGGATGAGATCTTGCGTGCAGCCCCAGATCGAGGGAGATTATCAGTGGTCTTGTATGTCTTCCATTTTCTGATAATTGCTCCCACAGTTGATTTTTTCACACCAAGCTGCTTGCCTATTGTAGATTCACTCTTCCCAGTCTGGTGCAGGTCTACAATTCTTTTCCTGGTGTCCTTCGAAAGCTCTTTGGTCTTGGCCATAGTGGAGTTTGGAGTCTGACTGTTTGAGGCTGTGGACAGGTGTCTTTTATACAGATAATGAGTTCAAACAGGTGCCATTAATACAGGTAACGAGTGGAGGACAGAAAAGCTTCTTAAAGAAGACGTTACAGGTCTGTGAGAGCCAGAGATTTTCCTTGTTTGAAGTGACCAAATACTTATTTTCCACCCAAATTTACAAATAAATTCTTTAAAAATCCTACCATGTGAATTCATGGATTTTTTTTCACATTCTGTCTCTCACAGTTGAAGTGTATCTATGATGAAAATTACTGACCTCTGCCATCATTTTAAGTGAGAGAACTTGCACAATCGGTGGCTGACCAAATACTTTTTTGCCCCACTGTATGTGACCTAGAAGGATGAGGAAGCACCAAAAAGCGGCTATATTAAGTTTAAATTGATCATTAATACTCATTTATTGTCTTAAACCGTTCAAACTTTTAAAGAGAGTGACAAAAATGTACAGATCTGTGAGACTGGGAGCAATGCAGGGGGTGTTTCTTTGTGAGGTGGCTTGCATTTCTTTATCAGGCCATAAACACACAGCAGCCATGCCCTTGTGATTAGGTCTGTACCTCCCTGCTGGGTCTAAACACACACTGATCCACGCTGCTGCTGTAGTGGTCAGGGAGTTGATGTCACCACGTGTAGTGGGGCTTGCAGAGATAGGGAGGAGTGAGGGAGTGCTAATCTATGATAATAGTTGCAATATGTCTCTGGTGACGCATTATCACCCTCACTAAAACAACAGGATGACGGACTGGACCAGAAGTAGGACCTCGCTGCAGTGTGATTGGGTCAGCCTGATAAGAATAATGTTGGGTTTCTGTGAAGGGGGGGGGGGGGGGGGGGGGGGGGGGGGGGGGGGGGGGTATATTTTTACTGACTTTTTAAAAAAATACTGTGAAAACTGCAGCAAATGTAGATGCACATGTGGCCACACAACTCTAACCTAAACAGACACACACTTATGCAAAGCGATGAGTTATTCACACTTCAGAGTGTTGTTTCTCAGAAATGCTCCAGGTCAGATGTCACGTACACAGGAGCGCTGGATCCAAACTTAGCCCTCAATGTTTATCTCCTGACATCCCCCCCTCCCCCATGTGCTATCTATTGCCATCTCTTTTCATGCCAACACATTCATTTGATTCCTTTTGCATTAGTTTTTTTTTTTGTTGTCTTCCTCTGCATTCCTCTTGTGTGGGCTAACAAGGTTAGTGTCTTACTTTTCATTATGGGCAATAACAGGTATTGATCGGAGCGGCAGCTTTTCATGAAAACCGTAGAAGAGCACACAAAAAAAAAGCAATTTATCATCTCTGAGCTCCGCTTTGCAAAAGGAGAGTGAATACGCAGATGTCCTAATGCCCAGACAGCAGCTAAGTGTCAACGATGACTCAGATACTGAAATGAATACGTTTGTGGTTTTTGCACAACTTTAGGTTCAGGCTCAAAATCTTTATCGGACATTTCAAAACCTGAAAGACGAGTCATCCAGTACATACGTTAGTAGTTTTTTGACATACAAATCCCATTATACTTTCAACATGGGGAAAGAGAAGAAGAAAGTGAATCCATAACAGTGAGGTAAAGTCATGCTGAAAGAACAGGTGAAAAGGTAAAAGTGCAGTAGGCCATCTTTTCATCTGTCATGCACCCTATTGTTGTTTTACAGCAGGACCTATACAATGCATCTTAACAATTCAAAAGAAAGAACCATGTCACAACTCTTCTCTTTCAGACATCTACTTGTCTTTGATCCTGACTTTCTGTCCCCCCCCCCTCTGCCACCCATCATCATCTCCACGAGGCATCGTTCTCTGCAGAGTTTGTGTGACACCAGGACTCATGACTAATTTAGTTTGCAGCAATAACAGATTTAATCTGGTATGCATTATGATAATCTCATCTCACAGACTGGTAATCCTATTCGCAGCTCTAATCTTACTGTCACCCGGCCTAATCCTGTTTCTACGTGTGATTATCTCCTTCGGGTTTGGCAGCGGCGCAAGGACGACGCTTTCAAATCCTCTCTCTCTTATTTCTGTGACATGGTTTAGGCTCACATTCTCTCAAAAATAAAATAAATTCATTTGATTCTGTTATGGATGACCAGAAAATAAGGTTTCCACAAAAAAAAAAAAAAAAGATGGTGAATTTTTTGGTTTTAGTTGTTTAAAAAATAGCTGCAAACAAGAGATTCCAGATTCATTTTAAAGACTCAATTTAAGTAAAAATAAATCTAAAATAAGTGCAAAATATTATGAGAGCTGAGCTTTTGTTGGTGTACATTTTTTTCAAATACATAGATATTTAGAATTAGGACCTATTAACATAAAACAGTAGCTTTATATATTATATTTTATATAATTTCTTTCTAAAATTAAGAAAAGATGAACAAATTCAAGCCAAGCCTCCTAGAATAACAAATAGTCTGATAAAAAAACATTACAGCAAAACTGTGCTCATGGCACACATAAGAAACAATCTATACATTCTAAAATTAGATTTCAAATAAACAAAGCAGCATTAACTCTGTCAATAAAGTTACCAAACTAAATACTTTTGTTTTCCCCTTGTGGTTCTCAGTCTGGGTTATCACAGCACAGCGTCTGGCATAAACTTTTAAATATCTTTGCTTCAACAAAAGACTAAAAAAGAGGGCAGGAAAAAACTTGACTGATGGGTCTAACAGCCGGAAGATGGGAGAGAAAAGGTGTTAAGAGAGCTGAGGCTAAAGTGAAAAGCTATGCCCTCGAGCTCATCCCTCACTTCTCTAACGGGAAGAAAATAGCTGCGCTGGCTGGGAGGATATATGTTCACATGTTGAGTGAAATATAATAAATGAGCTGCCGAGAAAAAGGAAGAAAGTCTCATCCTAAAAGGGTAAACTTGCGTGTACTTATTTTTCTGCTGTTGTGTCCGTTTATGAAAAAGCTTTTAGTATTTGCATCGATTTTTCCAGTAAAAGAAGTGAAATTGTCTGATGAAATGCACAGATTTATACAAATCACAACAATTACAAGTGTATAAATAATATTTAAGATGCAATTAAAAAGTATTTAAAGCATTTAAATAAATAACTGGCAAGTAAAATTTATAGAATGGAAGTTTTCTGCTGCGGTGTAGCGTTTTGTAATGATTGCACACATATCCAATTGGCTCCTAGAGATAAATGCATCAATGCAAACAAAATATCTTATAGATGTATAAAACTGAGTGCATATTCTTTTAGGTTGCTACATCTGCTTGGATCTGTTGATAGCTGGTGAAGTCACATAGGCTGTTTGGGCTTGTCTGTGTGTTAAAATGAGACACAGGAACAGAAGCTATAGCAAAGTAATCATTGTATCACTGGTGCTATAATGGGCCTAGTGTGACGGAGGGACAGGGATGGCTGACACTGAAAAGAAAAGACTGTTGTCGCTGATCTTCCGTCACATAAGCTCACAGGCAAAATGCAAAGCCACACTGATGTGACAAGGATGCACACACACCATAAAGCAAGCACCCTGAAGAATGACTCTGTGTGTGGCTGGATGCCTGTGCTCCAAACACAAACTTCTCCAGTGGTGAGTTAGATACAAGTGTAGAACCAGAATGAGAAGACCTGTATGAACGTAAAGGAGCAAAGAGGAAGGAAGGCAAACCAACAAAAAAAGAAAAAAAAAACTGTGCAACATGAGCTTCTAGTTCTCTTTAAATCAAATTAAACAAAAGAGCAGAATGATTCACTGTGCATGCACTTAAATTTATCCAATTAAGATCCTATTAGAATGAAGAATCAGCGTGTCTGTTAGGGAAAGTCCACAAAACAGGGTCTAAATTACAGCTACACCGCAGGAATCTGACTCAAGATCAGCGCTGAGCAAATGTTGCTCAACACAAACCTTGTTGATGAAATCTTCATCCTATAAACACATTTTCTTGGTCAGATCCTGAACTTTTGATAATATAAATGGTTTTATTATCTTATAAATGTTTCCAACAAGAAAAAAAAAAAACATTTTTATAGATCATTTTAATGATCTAGTTCAACATGTGTTTAAAAAGCAACAGATTTAAGTTTCATCACTGGTTCTGAAGAAAAATAACTAAACCTTGTTATCATTGCTGTGTGTGTCTGTCAGTGCGGTGTGAGAAAGTGACACGTGTGTCCACAGCAACCCTGTGCTTCTCACACACAGTGTTGATTTTATAGGCCAGACTGTAGATGAACTGCAGGTAGATGACATTTTTTTAGAAGTCATAAGCTCGTCAACAGGAAATGGCTGAAAACTGCACCGTGGTTGTTAGCACCGTCACCTCACAGAATTATTATTTTCTTCACTTGATGAGTCACTTTAAGCATCTAAACAAGTTAATTTTATAGTTCTGGTCAACCATTTGGTAGAGCACATTTTAATCTTCATAACCTATTGAAGCACGCACTGAATTTTACAAGAAAAACTAATGAATTTAAAGAATATATGAGAATATTTTAATAAAATGTTTAACAATATTACCTTATACTATTAATACATCATAATTACAGCCTTAAATTAACCCATATTGTCCAAAATGTATTATTTTTTTTAAATGCATAAATAAAAAAATAGCTTTTTTTGAAGATTGATAGGTTAAAATTTTGTAACATCAATGTACAGCTCATTAATTAATTTCAAAATTGATGCACAGAACCTGAGGCTCATTGATGCATCAACTATAAAAATATTTGTTGTTTAGACTGCAGATAAAATAATGCATGAACATAATTAAGTCTAAAGTCAATGCAAAGACAAATTAACACATAAAAACATAAATATTAACTTATTTGGCCTATTTTCTTCAAAAAAATGAATCTATTAGGTGTTGGCAGATAGAGCAAACACTATAAAAATAAAAGAACAACATGAGTTCAAATGATCACCTCTGGCTGATATTAACCACTCTTTATTTATGACATGATGAGCAGCATCAGGATTAAAAACCATCCTCTTCAGGCTGACTGTCAGTGCTGATGTCACCCCATTCCTCGTACACACCTGCAGGTTTACACCCACAGATGTGTGTCTGTGTCTGGGGACGAGTGGGTGTAACGTGAGCTGAGGTTTTAAATGGGCGGAGTCTGAACTAAATGAGGCAAAAACTAGACCGAGCGGGACATCAAGAAGAATGAAAGCAAGTGAGGACAAGTTCATTCACTGCAGAGAGTAACCCATATTAGTCCACACTCATTCTTAATGAGGCAGACATTACTTCCTTTGCTTCTGCAGCTCTAATATATATATATATATTAAATCAGATCCTATTAGGAACTCACTGGTGCAGCAAGAAGAGAACCTGAACACAGACGATAACAGATACTAACGAATAAAAGTGGAATTCTCTTCATTAAACTCACATTTTCCGAACTGCCTCATTAATTAAACTATGGCTTCTATCAGTTTTCGCTATAAACGCGTTGTTTATGCCGGTTCTAAATTTTTGTATCACACCAAAACTATCTCCTCGTCAGTAAATCATCAACAGACGACGCTGAGACGCTGATTTTAAATCTGGGAGTCCAGGCTGCCATTATCCCTCTCCAAATATTTACCCTGTTTCAACATAGCTGAGCTGTCTGTGCTGCACCAACCAGATAGACAGGCAGCAGAAAGGGCCGTACTCTGGGGTGAAGGCCAAGTCTAAGGCCAGTGAACGCCCATACACGTTCAAATCCTGTGGTCTAAATAAATATGTCACCCACACGTGACTAATATTGGAAGCATTTTGCCATAAAAAGTTTAAAATTTAACTTTTTCAGCTATTTCTGGAGCAAATATCCCCTTTTTTCCATTACTCTACACCAGCGTGTTTTGGTTTCTTTTGTGCCACGAAGACCACATTTGCACAAGTGTGTGTTTTCTATATGTGCAACACGTAAAACGCAGGCTAAAAAGAGATAGAGAGTGAATGTTGGGGAAATGACTTGGTTTGGGTGTGACCTCCTCAGCTATGCACTGGTGATCATGTGAGACCTGTGCTAATTATATACTTCTCAAGAAGAAGGTCGAGCCACTCTCGTGGGCTAGAAGCTTGTGCACTAGTCCAAGAGGGCGCACAGATGTGTGTGCATGACTAGTAAAGGAGAGCAATATGACCGCATGTAACACAAATCATCAGAGAGTTTGTCCTATTTCAGCTGTTTAATCGGTTTTAAAGTAAAGTAGGACGACGGATCTCATCAGTGAATGTGTTTGTGGGTCTGTGTGACAGGAAAACCTTAATATATGAGCCTTTACATTTGTGTTTCTAGATCTTAGCTGCATGTGTGTCTTTAAATAACGAATAAGTGCATTCATGCATTGTATAAACTCTATTATAAATGAGCCTAAACTAATAAAATAGGCCCCTTGGATTACAATTTGATGACACAATGACATTAAAACATATCAACACATATTGATAGCTTGTTTGTAAGAACTTTGAACTGAATTCTGGGACCTCCAAACATTTGTGAGAATATTGCTTCAGGTTTTTGTAGTTTCAACTAAAAGATTCCAGATTTTTTTTCTCCATTTTCCTCTTTCTTTGCAGTACTGTCCAAAATGTCTGTGGCTATTTATAACTTTTTACTCCAGCTATTCATTTCTGAGAACACATCAGCATCTCTGCAGCACATGTAAGATATGGAAATAAATGACCTCAAGCACAACATTACTTCATGTGAAAATTTGCTAATATGTGGTGCAAAGACAACAAGATGAAAACTGAGCTAAAGATTTGACATGAAGGCACAGTCACATTTGTTTGAGTATTTTGCTGTTAGAGTCTGTCTGTAAACTGTTTTCTGAATCGACTTAAACATCTTGTCTTCATCTAAACTGCTCGCACACGATGACAAGTCACCAGTGTCTGCAGGGTAGAATAAGAACAAATATCACACACAGCCAAACCATTGTGTGCATATGTTAATGCTACAAACTTTGGCTTGAGGTTTGCCCATCTCTGAAGATGTTGAGCTTTGTCTGAAAGAGTGATTGTGAAAGAATGACAGAAAAAAAGAGGTGTTTGCTTTCTCGCTTACCTAAAAATGGGAAATGACTGCATATAGTTTTCTAAATCTGCAAACTGTGCTCAAAAACATAAACATGCACAGAGATAGTCACACAACCCCCCCCCCCCCCCCCCCCCCCCCCCCCCCCCCCCCCCCCC